>CM076072.1:30690000-30745000 GCA_038088235.1 Zacco platypus
CGCAGGTCATGTGACGAACCACAGCACATACAACACAACCAGAGATCAGAATATCAACAGCCTAATAGTTGTTCAAGAAAAACACATATTTAGGACTAATTCAAAAACATCATTTCCTGACGCAAGTTTTCTGCTATGGAATCATGGGATTTACGCTGACTTGGAACACTTGGATTGAATTGTGGGTATATTGTGAATGGCTGCCGTCTCTTGCCTTTAGGTGGATGCAGCTTGTGTCCGGTTTTCTCACACCATCCCACTGGGTGGATGTCGGGAGAGTTGGAATTCAACCAGAAGTCATAGCACTCTGAATATTTGTCAAAATGCAGTCTGATCCGATGTCCCAACACCTGCAAATATGCACAAGTCAACTGACGGATGGGAGGAAGTGATTCTGTGAGAAGTAACAAGACTTTAAAATAACATTTTCCAGCTTTTACATGCTGTGACCCGTGTTTGTTGTTACCTCAGTGATGGTGAGGACGCAGTACATGGACGGGTGTTCAGGGTCGATGCCCTCCAGTCTCATGCCAACCCTGAAACCGTTCTTACACTGCGGTAACGACTGATACTGCACACACACACACACACACACACACACAGTTACACACTCCTCACACAGATGTCTGATCGCTCTGGTGCCGTGCATTTACAGAATATTCAGACTCCATTTTTCACATTTTTGTGTCCACAAAAGCCTTTTTAGCATCCAGCTTTGGTTACTAGTCCCTGATATCACAGATAGTTTGTTCTTGGCTATAAAAATGTGTCAGTTTTCTCTGACTCTTGTTTTGAATAACTTGTTTTGTCATTGTGCTTGTCGTACAGCAGGATGTGACGGTTGGTCACTTGAAGGCAATCCTGCAAGGTTTGCAAAAAAAGCATAACGCCTGCTGACGCTGCGGTACACAGGGAAGGAAGTTTTTTTTTATTATTATTATTTTATGAAGCCCCTTTTCACAAGATGTACGTCTCCCAGAATGTGTGTGTGAAGTTTCAGCTCAAAATCCTCCACAGATCATTTATTATCGCTCGTCAAATTTGGGTGTGAGCAAAAACACGCCGTTTTTGTGTGTGTCCCTTTAAATGCAAATGAGCTGCTGCTCCAGAAGAGGGCGGAGCTTTAACAGCTCAACAACAACAAAGCTGGAGAATCTCACGCAGACAAAATGAGGAAAGTGTTCAAACTGATGGAGAGACTCAGGAAGACGTTTCTGAACGGTTAGTGGATAAATTGATGTAGTTGCTGTGGAGTTGATCAACTCATCACTAGCATGTTGATCTTTTGAGCAAAACCCGTAAACATAGCGTACCTGTTTGCCAACCAGAGCCATACACACCAGGCTAAAGTTTATCTTTGCTATGAAATTTTTTCCAAAATACTGCTCGGACAGAAACGCTCCTTTTTGAGCTCGTCAGGGTCGACATCTCAGCTAACGAGACTCTCGTCTGTGCAGCCAATGACAGAACAGTTAGCATGCTGTGCTCCAACTTTTGCCGCGGTGTTATAACTAGTACGCCGTCGTTGCTTGCGAAAACAAAATGGTGCTGAATAAACTGCCTTTGAGGGAAAACGGCTTATTTAATGAATCAACAGCCCATTGAAAACCTTCAACATGTTAAACATTTCTATTGGATCGATCTATTTTCAGAGTTCGCACTTATTAGAGAATCACTGACAATTGTGTGACAAGTTCTCATTCATTTCTGACTGACGGTCTCACAACTCTGTTGGAAATTCAGTGACGTACAGGATCTGATGTGATCAGTGTATCTCCCAATCATAAGACCATCTCTGGTTAGTCCCGCCCATCCTCCACTGTGATTGGACGACTGGGTAAAATGTGACAGTGATGAGCGCTGCGTTTAACACTGAACATTTGCCTACTCTCAGCATCCGAAATAAAATGCCAAGCGTTTATTATTTATTGTTTATTACTTCGACTTACGCAAAAAAGCTTTTTTTCCCTCTTTAATCTACACTTCATAACCTATAATGATAAAACAAAACAAGATTTGTGATAACTTGACACATAAATAGAAGAAACTGATCCCTAACTTTTCGTACTTTTTGGCCAACAGCCAGTATCAGCCGGGCAGAGACACGCAAAAGAGGTTCGAGATTGACCAACAGGACATATTTACTGCCATCATATCAGTTTGCAGCATGAAAATACAACCCAAATCATCCAGAATCCTTCAGTGGAGCGTCACTGGATTCCCCGCCAACAGGGAACGTCCTCAGAACGATGATGTTCTGGGAAGGTTCTCTCAAAGTTATGAACAAACGTTCTACAGGTAGCATTTTTATACATCATTCATGGAATGTTAGCAAAACATTCTTGCCAGCTATTATTTCCATATTTATGCATGTATGAAAGTGTAATCAAATGCAACATCGGCGACTAGCGCGTCTCACCTCTTTGAACAGTTTACTAGGGGCAGCGGCGGCTCTCTCCTGCTCCAGGTACGAGGCCCAACACCACGCCTTCTTCTTGCCTCCGTACGGGACCGCTGCATCATGGGAAACAATCACAGGTGTCACAGAGCACACGTGACTCTCACCTGGAAGAGCAATGCCATCTGCTGTCCATGAGCGAGTGCGTGCGAGTCTCACTGTATCTGAGCAGCGCTGCGTCTCCTCGGCGTTTCCTGCGGCCTCGCGTGGCCCCGCGCGCCGGGCGCCGGCTTTCTTTCTCTTCCTGTTACACACATCAAAACAGGAATCTAGAGTGAAATCTGATTCACCAGCAGCGGCTGATAGAACAGACACACTTTATCCTGATGAGATCAACAGGAAGGAAAGATCTACACATACTAATGTGACACTGGATTTCTTATATCTCAATGCTCTCCTTTAAACAATTTGCAAATTGAATAAATGCTATATAAAAGCAAACAATATAAAAGTGACATTTTGAAATCAGCAGTTTAAATCAGTGGTTGTTAAAGCGTTATAATTATAATGAACCAGAAAGATACTAAAACATATTTATAACAGGTCATGTGACTACAGTGGTTCAACTTTATTATTATAAAGAGACGAGAATACTTTTTTTGCACCTAAAAAAACGACTTTATTCAACAAGATCTAGTGATGGACGATTTCAAAACACTGAAGCTTCACGAATCTTTTGTGTCGAATCAGTGATTCGGTTCGCGGATCAAACTGACAAAATCACGTGAAACATTGAAATTTCGAAACATTTATGACGTAACGAAGCCTCGTTTACTGAAATCACGTGACTTTGGTGATCCGAATCACTGATTCGACACAAAAGATTCATAAAGCTTCAGTGTTTTGAAATCGTCCATCACTAGATATTGTTGAATAAAGTTGTTTTTTAGGTGCAAAAAAGTGCTATTTTGTGCTCTGTAATGATATACAGATCTTGTTTTCTCCTCTACATGCAGTTTTTTGTTTTGTCCATCTAATAAACATCTATTATCTCCTGCGACATCAACCCTTAATTCAAGATACATTCACTGAAAACAAGTCTTAATATTTTACGCAATATCTTTAGCTTCACGAGCAAATGCATCTTGTTTTAAGGCTGTTTAGATTCTTTAACTGGGACAAAAACATAAACACACTACAAAACAACATTTGTACACTACATAGCAAAGTCTGTAAGTGGAAAATAGTGTCTTATTTTAGGGACGATCGCGATCACATAAAATCACTCGTAGGAATTGTAAAATGGAAGATGAAATGAAGAGTGAACTGACATAGTCCTCGTCATCATCCTCCGCGACCTCGACGGAGCTGTCCACGTCTTCGGCGGCTCTCTCCGTCAGGCGGGATCTCTTCCTCCCGAGCAGCTCTCCGTTCGTCCTGGAGCTTTCTCTCTTCAGCTCCCTGTGAGCGAACCATGAGAACATTACACAAGCCTCATACGCTTTATTGAGCTGCTTTAGCTTGAGTAACAACACACGGTTTGATCCGAGACGTCCTGTAGATATCAAGTACAAGAAAATAATGTTCATGTCACAATCATCTAGTGTTTGTGTGTAGCGGCTGTGGTTCAGTTCTCGTCTTCATTCAAAACTTTGCATTCATTCTCAGGTCGAGCGCGAGTGAGCGCCGGAAAACCCCTTTCACAACATCCTGTGGCCTCTTTCTTTAAACAGCACATACACGTGTTCTGATTTTCTGCACCAGCTCCACCACAACTGTGATAAATATCTGCTTAGTGACGTGTTTTCGTGTCCGAAAAAATATTTTAATTGCAATATTAAACTTTTTCTTTCTAATGTGACACTTTGTGAAATGTGACTTGTGCATCACATTAAATCCTCCGTTCTTAGCCAGAGTCGCTCTATATCAATATATGCAGTGCATCAAGTGAAGCCGATTACTAGAATCGTTTGTGTCCATGTCCAGATCCGGAGTGTCGTTGGGTTCTTGTTCAGCGTTTGTGGTCTCGTGCCGTACAAGCACGATCTGTTAGTTTTATTTCGTGCATTACCTAGATTTGGTGCTAAAACATCACATACAAATATACATCGACGCTGAGCAAAAAAAGTATGTATATACACTTAGTATAATTCCAAGTTATTTTAATCTCCGACTAATAAACAGTCTATATTCATGGAATAACAGTGTGTCACTTACGTTTGGTGTAGTTCCAACCCTAAAAAATATAAAGCTTTCTAATGACTGTCTAAATAAACCAACTGTCTGAAACCGCGTCCAGACCTATGTTTAAGAACAGACAGGACGTCAGCAGACGAAGAAATACATTCATCCCACAAGTGCCAGGCGGTTCTAAGTTAAGCTCACGGGAAACCATCTTAAACGAGACCTTTTTACAACTGGCTGGAGAAAAAACCACAACATGAAACAGAAATGCATGTTATGCTTACATAGCGTACAGTAGCGATCATTATAAACAGCTGTACATCACGGCTACAAACGTTAAATCAGAGCGATGTCTGAGTCGCAGAGCTCCTGCTCCGTCTGACGCTCCGTGACTTCTCCGGGTGTTTGTGATTACAGGTTCAGGGATTAAGGAGAACAATCACACTGTGTTTACAGGGCAGATTTCCATCTATGCCTGGAATCATTTTTTGCCGTTATAAAGAATAAAACACTTATTTGTGAGCAACTTTTTTTTTTTTCAAGAAAAGATCTGAATGCCGCTCAATGGACTCTCCGAGCCACCGTACGCCCCATAGATGACCCACAAGAAAACATTCTGAGCTTGAACAACAACCCTAACAGATGCTTATCGAGTTGACTTGCCGTGTGACTTTCAGAGTGGCTAAATTTCCCTGACGTTTCTAGGTTTTTAATGACTGTGGGAGTCTTGTGTTGTACAACAATGCAGTGCACTCAAGCCGACCTTCCTTTTTCACGAATCAATGTTCCGGAAGCCATACTCCCTGTAATTTCCCTCTTGACTCATTTGATCAGAAAGATGATTTTTACACAAAAGTAGCCTAAAGTTATATTTCCAACCTCACTAAATGCCACAATGTAATAAGGTCATGTGACTATAATTCAGAATGCTGAAACAGGGCTGGACGATGAGACATAAAATCAAAATCTCCATTAATTTAATATTTGTTACCTCGGCCGTCCGCCCGAAGCTCGTTATTTTACTTTATAAAGTTTTAAATAAGGATATTTGTTTTACACAAACGCGTCGATTTGCTTCCGAAGGCCTTTATTAACCCTCTGGAGTCGTATGGATTCTTTTTTTTGTCTTCAAAATTTATAACTACCATTATAAACCTTGGAGGACTAAGGATATTTTCTCTGATTGTGTTCGTCTGATAGAAGACAGTCATATACACCTAGGATGAACTATCCCTTTAATGAAGGATATTATTTTTCCTCACAGTTCACTGACAAGGTTTGTCCTGTAAATATGTTTGAATATTAAAGGTGGGATATTTTTTCCTAATGAAAGCGAGCTCTGACATTACATTATTCAGTTATTTTATCTTCATTTCTTACAGGTTTCTGCTCGTTGTAAATCAGACACAGAAAAATTAGCGCAGTGAATTTATTTGTCTGCATCAATGACTGCGTGTGAATTATTCGTACCGTCTCTCTATTAATTGTGAAGATGTGGGTTTTAATATGTTTTATTATATGCAGTAACTTGAGTTTGTAAGCTACTTTAGTGATGAAGCGTTGACAACGAGTCTCTGCGCTCGTCTCCGCGTTCGCGATCTTCACGTGACGTGCAGCTAATGTCCCACAATGCATCAGCACAGTAGCTCGATATAATAATACACATCTGATGGTCTAAAATCGCTTGAATGTCCAAACTTGAAAGCCTTAAAGCAGAGGTCCCCAACCCCCGGGCCGTGGACCGGTACCGGTCCGTGGGTCATTTGGTACCGGGCCGCACAGAAAGAATAAATAACTTATTAAAAAAAAAAAAAAAAAAAAAAACTGACTTATGTAATTAGTATGAAATGTGCATTTCTCTCTGGCGCGTTCACTACTGCGAAGATCGCGAGTCAGCATCTCAACTTCAAATTCTCTCCGTTACATCCGTCTATGACTCACTCTTGGCGCATAGCAACGCTTGTTTAGGTCACGTGATACGTTACCGCTAAAAATAAACACACAAGCTAGCAAAATGAGTATAAAACAAACGTCTCTGGAAAGCTTCTTTGCGAAGGGGAAACGGCCCAGTGAGGAGACAGAAGAAGAGCCTACGATTTCCAAGAAAAAGAAAGCTGCATTTAACAGACAATACCAGGAGTCCTACTTGAAATATGGATTCATCGCAGCAGGTGATTTACACACACCAAGGCCGCCAGAGAGCGTTAGGGGGCAGAGAGGATGTTACTCATGTTATGTTGTTGGCGCGATGTTACGAGGACGCTGCTAATAAAGTTGCGAGTAAGCCTACACATTGGATTCACGTTTATTATAATATTGAAAAAATACCCCAGTTTTTATGCTGGTCGTATCATTTTATTTTGTTGTTTTTATCCGCCACACCTTAAAGGCCGGTCCGTGAAAATATTGTCTGATATTAAACCGGTCCGTGGCGCAAAAAAGGTTGGAGACCGCTGCCTTAAAGCACATACATTTGACAAAGTTTAGTGCAGACGCAATTCAATGTGATGTCACTTCCCTTCACGTGTGTGTGTGTGTGTGTGTGTGTGTGTGTTCACTCATTTGAGTTCGCCTTCGTGTTGCTTCCAAGCCGCTGACTGGACGGGCCGGGGTCACATGACTAGATACACGATAGTATGTTTTTAAGGAGAAGTATTAACAGGATTAAAAACACAAAATAAGCATCGGTTCTGAATTTCGGTTACTTTTCGATTAATCGTCCAGCTTTAATTCGAAATATTTATCATTAAATACTGTGTATTGTTTTTGTTTTAAATGAGGCAGCATTAGAGCTGAGCTTTATAGTCATTATTCAACAGAATCAGCTCTCTGTATGTTTGATGAAAATGTTTAAGGATAATAGTGCATGTGTTGGTTTTTTTACACAACTGAAGAAGGAATTTGACACTGTTGATCATCAGATTCTATTATTTAAATTAAATTTAAATTTTTCTAAAGAGGCAATACTTTGGATGAAATCATATCTTTTAAATAGTAAACAATGTGTGAGTATTAATGATACTAAAACTTCTAATCTTGCTTGCCTCAAAGGCGTTCCACAAGGCTCTATCTTGGGACCTGTTCTATTTTCACTTTATACTATTGAGTTTGTAAAGATGTAAATGTTCGGTTGTGTGCAGATGATGAAGTAATGTTTAAGTTATTCATTTACAGGTTTATTACTGAATACAGAGAAAACCGTGTGTATGTTTACAACACAATCACAAACTCAAACGTGTTCCTGAGACTCGACACATCTTGAAGTTACTTCTAAAGTCCCCCTGTAATCAATAGTTTTATCACTTAAAACTCATCTTTGCTCACCAAAATTACATATTTGTAAATATGCATTAAAATAGCTTGAATGTAACACTACAGCCTCGACTGATTTAGTATATGTTGATTAATGAATATGCTTTCTTAAAGTAACAGAGCGGCACACTCTCCTCAACAACACACACGTATTTCTGTATTTTATGGTTATTGAAGTGATCTGCAGTGGTGGTGATGCTCGACTTACTCTTGCTGCTCCTGCTGCAGACAGCGCTCACTGCAGTGAAGTCCATTAGACAGGAAGTCCACCACGGAGCCCTTCCTGTTACAGCGCACACACACCAGGCCGCGCTGGGCCCACGACGTCTCCTCCTTCGAGACCGGCTGCTCAGACAGAGCTGAGGAACATCAACACAACACTCCCGTCACACAGGGAAATTAAACACCATTCGCATCACATCAGCTGACTGACCGATCCTAACGTTACTGACCAATCATCTCCTGTCTGTGGAGATCCCAAACAAACGTTCTTCACTCCAGAAAAGCAAAGCTAAATGTTGATTTAGTAGCGATCACGCAGTTTGTTTGTGTGTACATGAGCAGTATTGTGGGATTCATTCATTCAAAACGACACAAATTATTTTATAAGTTATTCTTGAAGTATTTGCGCTGCAAAAACTGAATTAGAAAGAGTTTCTTCATCAGTAACAACTACATCTGCTCCAGTGTCAATGAAAAAGTTCATTTTACTAAGTATACTTCATGTAGTAAGTACACTAAAATCAATATACTAGTGCAGTGTGTTCATTACTTCTTGAATTTAACTGAACATCATCTCATGTACGCAAAGAGTCGTTTAAGTTGTAAAAGTACCTCAAGAGTTCACAGTATATGTTGTTTCTGTTTGTCAAATTTCCTGCAAACAGTATTTGACTTTGAGTCTAATCTACGGTGGCCGAGAGAGCTCAAAGCGCTGCAAATAAGAAAACACATGCAAATAAAAAAAAGCACATGCAAATAAAAAAAAGCACATGCAAATAAAAAAACGTGATCATCAGTTTGACAACACATGTGCTGCAAATCCTCACAACACATGCAAACACAAAAAAGCGCTACATTTACAAAAACGCTACATGTACAAAAACGCTACATGTACAAAAACGCTACATTTACAAAAGCGCTACATTTACAAAAACGCTACATTTACAAAAGCGCTACATTTACAAAAAACGCTACATTTACAAAAACGCTACATGTACAAAAACGCTACATTTACAAAAACGCTACATGTACAAAAGCGCTACATTTACAAAAACGCTACATTTACAAAAACGCTACATGTACAAAAACGCTACATTTACAAAAACGCTACATGTACAAAAACGCTACATTTACAAAAGCGCTACATTTACAAAAAACGCTACATTTACAAAAACGCTACATTTACAAAAACGCTACATGTACAAAAACGCTACATTTACAAAAAACGCTACATTTACAAAAGCGCTACATTTACAAAAGCGCTACATTTACAAAAACGCTACATGTACAAAAACGCTACATTTACAAAAACGCTACATTTACAAAAGCGCTACATTTACAAAAGCGCTACATTTACAAAAAACGCTACATTTACAAAAACGCTACATTTACAAAAAGGCGCTAAATTTACAAAAACGCTACATTTACAAAAAGCGCTACATTTACAAAAAGGCGCTAAATTTACAAAAACGCTACATTTACAAAAAGCGCTGCAAAGAGCACAAACCACAACGGAAATGTTTCAAGGGGACCCCAAAAAGTGACGGACCCTACTAGGACGTGCGTCCAAAACCAGTTCAACTCACCCTTCACTCATTCACTGATCCCTATATAGTGTACGGCATTTGAGTGCACAATGTGTTCACAATCATTAAATACTATAAAAACTGCAAACAAAAATAAACAACTGTACATTATTTCATGTGTTTATTATTTTTAATAAAGTGTTTTTCAGTTTGCTAGAAGCTCTCGCTCACAGATGACGTGGTCGTCGAGCGCCTCAGGCGCTACAGATGATTAACTAATATTATTAAATGATCATCTCTTAAAGTTTAATGAGTGAACAACAATGCCACATATTAAAACACTTTTCTGTTAGTGAAACACATGGAGTTAATGCCTACATAATATATTTTAATATTTTTTAGTTTGTGCTGTTGTCTAGTAGGGTCCGTCACTTTTTGGGGTCCAACTTGAAACATTTCCGTTGTGGTTTGTGCTCTTTGCAGCGCGTTTTTGTGTTTGCATGTGTTGTGAAACTGATGATCACGTTTTTTTTATTTGCATGTGCTTTTTTTAATTGCATGTGTTTTCTTATTTGCAGCGCTTTGAGCTCTCTCAGCCACCGTACTAATCGCATTACTGTGTAGTTTAGCTAAAAATCCCACAATTCTTTCCCGCCCGCTTCAGAATCGCATCCACTCACTTTAAGAACACCATCACAGAAATCTGCAGCTCATTCCTGCGGGATGTCGTTGTGTAAAACTCGTCTGTTAGAGACGGTAACGAGGGGGCGGGGCTTAGGGAAAGGGCTCTGAACAGCAAACGCGAGTGTGTTGTTGTGCGTTTACCCTGTTGAGCCGTGGGGACGCTCCATGTGGTGGTGGCGTGAGCTTTCTTGCCCCTCTCCTCCTCCGTCTCGTCCGTTATGACCTCCAGGACCCCAAACTCATTCACCCGGAACTGACACACACACACACACACACACACACACACACACACACACTGTCTGCACTGCTGAATGAACACAACTAACTAGAGCTGCACGATTCATCGAAATTAAACCCTGCAATGATAAATGGCTGCAGTTTTTAATCAAATATGTGAAGAGCAGCTCTGGGATCAGTAGTAAATGCTTATAAAGTGCATTTGAAAAGCAACATGGATCAAACATCTTACCAAACTTGTATTCAGAAGCACGTAAACCTGTTATCCAACAAACGACAACATGCTTTTACTCCCTTCGTAACATCAGTCGAGTGTTTAAAGAACTTCCTTCTGTGAGCTGAAGAAGCTTCATCATCATAAAGTGATGCAGACGGTACATTATTTTAGTGATAAAGGTCACGTCCATCAGCATTGCTTTATTGTTGTGAAAACACCTGAGAAGTCACGCCGGTCATGTTTAATCATCGTATCATTCAGCTACACTGACACTGATGTCCTGGAACGTCAAAAGTTATTATTTGTGAGCAGGGCTTCCAGGTTTTCAAAACAAAACCCACCCTCAAAACTCAAAACTACCCTCATCTCATTTCAGGGCGGAAGCGTGTGTTCTGGCGGGTAAAATTTGCTCTTTTGATGGGGTTCCCCTGGTAAAATTTGGACTAAATATCATGTTATTCAGCGTTGCTTCAACACGTGGACACCAAAAAACAACCTGCGGCATCAGTGTTAAACCGAGGCATGTGTGCAGTCTGAGCGAGAGCGCCCTCTGGCTTCCAGGATGAATGAAACTGACGAGTGTTCAGCGCTCAGTAACGCTCACTCCATCCTATTTTAGGTAAAAAATAGGAAAAAATAATACTTCTCTCTAACGTACTTTATATGATAGTCCTTGTGTTTTTCTTTAGTGTTGTTTTTTTCCACAGCGGATGCAAAAGAGACTCATATTTCATATTAAAGACATGGATTCAGTTTTTTGATTTTGCATACCTAGCGACAAAAATTTTTTTTTATCATAATAATATGTTTTATAATAAATCCTAAGATCTTTGTATTGCATTATGAGCAGTTTTTTTATAAAATAAATTATTTTTACTTTTAATTTTCTGTTATATTTATTCTTAGATACCTCTTTTTTACTTTTAATAATGAAAGTGTTATTACAATAATAAAACTATATAATGAAATACTATTTCTTATTCTGTTTAATATTTTTATTTAGCAATAATAACATATGTATATATATTAAGAAAAAATGCATTTTAAATCACAAAATTGCGATTTTAACCAGAAAAATCACAGCTATATTTTTTCCATGGATCGTGCAGCCCTACAACACACACACACACACACACTACACAACATCATTTTACCACTATATACTGTAAAGATTGAATGTTTTCAGGCCGTTCAGTCTGTGTTCCCTCACCTTCAGCTCGCTGCCCGTCAGTGTTCCCACTCCGTCCTTCCACTCCATGGCTCCGTACACATCAAACTCTGGAGCGGCTGTGCTCGGACCCGACGACTCCATCACACCCGCTCACAGCTGATCTGAAACCGCACAACCACATCAACACACTCAATGATCTAGAAGCCGTCATGCTGTTTGATTGTACGTGCAAATGTGCCTTTTCAGAGATTCATGACAATGAAATCAGCATGAAACATCTTTTTCCGTTAGATTTTGAGGTAAAACGCGACCCGGACTTATTTTTCATCCTTATACTAATGAAAACAACACTTGCAATTATTTTACAGGTTATCCTTAGGGTTTTTTTTTTTAAACATGTGACGTAAACATGTTTTCTTTTTTTAAGTCCAGAACAGTTTTAACAGCAATGAATTTTTTTTTTGCGCAATTAGACCGTAAACAAGCTCATTTAATTAATAATCTATAAAAATATTAGATTGTTTCTATTAGATCCGTGAAGCACCATAACTGTTTCTCTCTCTTCAATAAGAAGCTGATGTTGAAGGACACAAACACACTGGGTCAGTTGAACTGGAGTGTGTGTCAGTGCCGCATGAGGCCTACAGCACGCGCGTCGTTCGCGCCGACGCCGCCGGGGGGCGCTGCCGCCCGCGTCCATCCGCGACGCTGGAAACTTTCAAGCCCTTATTCAACAATGAAATCAAAAGAAATGCAAGCAAAATTGTCACACATTCCAACATTTTCTCCACACAACGTGTGTTTTGCGTCATTTTAACAGCGTTTAGCACGACATACTTTAATTCACAGTCGTGTATCTGCACGCGAAACGATTTTCGCCGCTGTATTTGGTATTTATAGGTATTTATTGTGTTATATAATTAAACTAAGTTCATTTTCTCAACCAATATTTAAAAATCTCCGTGCAGATGCGTTACTTTTTTAATGCGAAGTACACCATTTCGGATAACAGTTAATTTTTTTTTTTACTAACGATATTTATTATTTATTTAGATGACATTTGCAGGCTATACGATTATGATGATGATGATAAAGATAAAATTAAACGTGTGTTAATTTTGCACCTCGAGTTTTAACGCGCCGGGTTTTTCTATTAATCGCGTTTATTTAACGCTTTATGTGTATTTCTGACGTGCAGCTCTATTGTATTAAAATAGTTTCCGCTGAATGAGGTGAAATAGTGTGATTTTTCCTCAAATATCGACGACGACGAGCACAGATGACACATTTTGGCGGCGCAGGATCAGATATTAAAACACTTTTCTTTAATGTGTTTTAAAGGCAGTTTCTCAAAATGGCGGAGCAGGAATTATATTCACTATATAATTGAAAGACACAGGCCTGAACCGCGTCATTATTGCTGATCAATGACATTTAAAGTGAATGATTGAGCTGATCGCGGATCTGATCGAGGCATGTTTTGTTTCGCACGATCAGTTCCTGCTTCACATTATTCTCCACAGACTCACAAATACACGCTTTATTCGTGCCATCAGCCTCACATGAACACTTTCTATCGACTGCGGCTATTTTGAGTGTCATTCATTCGCGTTATTCTTTATTTCACACTCTCTGTCTCTCTCTCTTCCTGCTGCTCATATTATTGATGACACGTCCAGGCGTTTTCTACTTTATATCTAACTTTCGTTATTATTCCGTCACATTAAACCTCCCGCGAAAGTCTAACACGGTTTATTACACAGTATAAAAAGCTACACAAGCAGTTTATCCTAGCGTGCGATTGTTTTAATTTGTCTGTTTCTTACCCAAATTCTCCCACGAGTACTGAGAAATTGGCCAGGCGGACTCCAGTGCGCATGCGCGCAGCCGTCGCGCTTCACACTCGCCCATCATGACAATATCGAAAGTTTTGCGCTGAAACAATTCCGACGCTGTCGCGCACGTCCAGCCTCCTCTGAAAGCCGCCCGTGTGGCTCCTGAGGTGCAGTGAGGAGGTGTGAGGGCGTAAAACATCGCCATGACTGTTTTGTTACTAAAAATAAATTCCTGCGCGCGACCGAACCGTCCAAAATGCGCATAAACGCCTCAGTAAATACAAACAATCCAGCTCTCGAGTGTTGAGAGTGCTTTCAGTGTGAGTTGTGACAAACTGCACTGCTGTGGTCATGAAGGTGAACACACTGACCCAGCTGGACTGAACCACAAACACTGTTGTAGTCCACCAAACAACACCCTAGCTAACAAAAATATATCCCAACAGTGTTTTGCTAACGTCCCCGTTTGTTTCTGAACATTCAAAACGTCAAATGTTCTAAAAACTTCATTCTTGGTGATGTGAACATGCAGTTTTATTATTTTGTAAGCATAATAGGAAGGTTAATGTTCTCTGAACATTCTAAAACAAGTAGTAGCTAGGCTAGCATTTTCATAATAATAATAATAATAATAATAATGATAATGCTAGCATCCAACATGAGGGATGTGCTTTTTGGGAATGTTAGTAAAGACTAGATAACGTTCCTGGAAGAATGTTCTTAACGTTAGTTTAAGTTAGCTTGAGTTACGTTGCTAAGCTCTGCTGTACAAAACTACGAAATGAACTCAACTCGATTAATCTATAAATATGTTGAGTTGTGCTAAGCTGTAAACAACAATACATATACTAGATTATATCAAAATATGCTAACTGAACTGTTCAGATCGCTATTAAAATGAATTATGTTCTACTATACTATAGTTCAGTTTTAAAATGAGTGTTTTAACAGTTTATGAATGTCTGTTTGCGCTAACAGCGGCTCACAACACGCTAATGATGCTGAAGTAATTGAACACTGTTGTAGTCCACCAAACAACACCCTAGCTAACAAAAATATATTCCAACAACCTTTTGCTAACGTCCCCGTTTGTTTCTGAACATTCAAAACGTCAAATGTTCTAAAAACTTGATGTGAACATTCAGTTTTATTAATTTGCAAACATAATAGGAAGGTTAATGTTCTCTGAACATTCTAAAACAAGTAGTAGCTAGGCTAGCATTTTCATAATAATAATAATAATAATAATAATAATAATGCTAGCATCCAACATGAGGGATGTGCTTTTTGGGATTGTTAGTAAAGACCAGATAACGTTCCTGGAAGAATGTTTGTTCTGAACGTTAGTTTAAGTTAGCTTGAGTTACGTTGCTAAGCTCTGCTGTACAAAACTACGAAATGTTTTGAACTGAACTCGATTAATCTATAAATATGTTGAGTTGTAGGCTACTAAGCGGTAAACAACAATACATATGCTAGATTATATCAAAATATGCTAACTGAACTGTTCAGATCGCTATTAAAATGAATTATGTTCTACTTTACTATAGTTCAGTTTTTAAAATGAGTGTTTTAACAGTTTATGAATATGTATGTTTGCGCTAACAGCGGCTCACAACACGCTAATGATGCTGAAGTAATTGAACACTGTTGTAGTCCACCAAACAACACCCTAGCTAACAAAAATATATTCCAACAGTGTTTTGCTAACGTCCCCGTTTGTTTCTGAACATTCAAAACGTCAAATGTTCTAAAAACTTGATGTGAACATGCAGTTTTATTATTTTGCAAACATAATAGGAAGGTTAATGTTCTCTGAACATTCTAAAACAAGTAGTTGCTAGGCTAGCATTTTCATAATAATAATAATAATAATAATAATATTAAAACATGAGGGATGTGCTTTTTGGGAATGACTAGATAACATTCCTGGAAGAATGTTTGTTCTGAACGTTAGCTTGAGTTGCGTTGCTAAGCTCTGCTGTACAAAACTACGACATGTTTTGAACTGAACTCGATTAACTCATGTTGAGTTGTGCTAAGCTGTAAACAACAATACATATACTAGATTATATCAAAATATGCTAACTGAACTGTTCAGATCGCTATTAAAATGAATTATGTTCTACTATACTATAGTCCAGTTTTAAAATGAGTGTTTTAACAGTTTATGAATGTCTGTTTGTGCTAACAGCGGCTCACAACACGCTAATGATGCTGAAGTAACTGAACACTGTTGTAGTCCACCAAACAACACCCTAGCTAACAAAAATATATTCCAACAACGTTTTGCTAACGTCCCCGTTTGTTTCTGAACAGTCAAAACGTCAAATGTTCTAAAAACTTGATGTGAACATTCAGTTTTATTAATTTGCAAACATAATAGGAAGGTTAATGTTCTCTGAACATTCTAAAACAAGTAGTAGCTAGGCTAGCATTTTCACAATAATAATAATATAAACAATAATAATGATAATGCTAGCATCCAACATGAGGGATGTGCTTTTTGGGAATGTTAGGAAAGACCAGATAACGTTTCTGGAGGAATGTTTGTTCTGAACGTTAGCTTGAGTTGCGTTGCTAAGCTCTGCTGTACAAAACTACGAAATGTATATGTATTGTTTAACAGCAATACATATACTAGATTATATCAAAATATGCTAACTGAACTGTTCAGATCACTATTAAAATGAATTATGTTCTACTATACTGTAGTTCAGTTTTTAAAATGAGTGTTTTAACAGTTTATGAATGTCTGTTTGCGCTAACAGCGGCTCACAACACGCTAATGATGCTGAAGTAATCGTTTTATCTTTATATCTTTGGTGATGAAATAAGCTGGTGGTGTTATTAGGGTGAAGCTATCTAGAGCTCGGTTTGTTCATTTATTTTATCAAGCAATTTGTTCCAGTCTAACTAGAATTCTAACTCAGGCTTTAACTCTTGTCATCCACAAGATCAAACTACTCGTGCGTTTTTGTTGTCTGGTAATTCATTTAGAGATTTAAATATGTTGTTTGCTAATTTGTTAGAGCAATTTGGTCCATGTAGGCTGGAGTTGCATGTGGATTTCGTTTTAGTTTAGTCACGAGTCAAATTTACAAACAACATATGCTAACATGCAAAATACATGTTGCAAATTGAGTTCAAAGGTCAAAGAGGCAGATTTTCACATGTGATCTGTTATTGTCTCTTTGCAGATTAAATTCTTCTATTGCATTTCTCAGGCACTGATCATAGAAGAACAAGCTGAAGCTGCTACTTATCATTAAATATATTTCTTCATCTATAAGCAACTTTGTTTATTACCTTAACCTTCATTCTTAAGGGTTTTTTTAACATTTATGTAAACTCTCCATTGCACAAAAGGTTCTTTATAATGGACAAAAGATTTAGATTTTTTAAATGTTCTTCACAGTGTGAGGATGGTTCTGAAAGGTTCTTTGGGGGAAATGATTCTTCTATGGCAGGGCTGTCCAGTCGTGCTCTTAAAGGGCCAGTGTCCTGCAGAGTTCATTAAACACACCTGAAGCAGCTGATCAAGGGCTGTGTCCGATATCCTTGTAGTGGTGTACAAAACCATAGTAGACTTTATCAAGTGCACTCATTTAATCCCATACTGCACCACAATAACAGGTGTACAACTGACGCACACTCAACTGCTAGATAATGATGCACTGCAAGGTTTCATTTATTAGAATTGTGTTGTTTTTTTAATCACAGTATCACAATTAAGTGAACAGGAATGAACAGAAAACAAATTTGCTATGCTTTACTCTAAAAAATGCTGGGTTGAAAATGGATATACCCAGCTATAGAGTTGTGTTAAAACAACCCAATCACTGGGTTAAATCAACCCAATCACTGGGTTAAAACAACCCAATCACTGGGTTAAAACAACCCAATCACTGGTTTAAAACAATCTGATCACTAGGTTAAAACAACCCAATCACTGGGTTAAAACTACCCAATCACTAGGTTAGAACAATCCATTCATTGGGTTAAAAACAACCCAATTACTAGGTTAAAACTACCCAATCATTGGGTTAAAAACAACCCAATTACTAGGTTAAAACAACCCATTTGCTGGGTTAAAACTACCCAATCACTAGGTTAGAACAATCCATTCATTGGGTTAAAAACAACCCAATTACTAGGTTAAAACTACCCAATCATTGGGTTAAAAACAACCCAATTACTAGGTTAAAACAACCCATTTGCTGGGTTAAAACTACCCAATCACTAGGTTAGAACAATCCATTCATTGGGTTAAAAACAACCCAATCACTGGGTTAAAACTACCCAATCATTGGGTTAAAAACAACCCAATTACTAGGTTAAAACTACCCAATCACTGGGTTAAAACTACCCAATCATTGGGTTAAAAACAACCCAATTACTAGGTTAAAACAACCCATTTGCTGGGTTAAAACTACCCAATCACTAGGTTAGAACAATCCATTCATTGGGTTAAAAACAACCCAATCACTGGGTTAAAACTACCCAATCATTGGGTTAAAAACAACCCAATTACTAGGTTAAAACTACCCATTCGCTAGGTTAAAACAACCCAATCACTGGGTTAAAACAATCCATTCATTGGGTTAAAACTACCCAACTGACCCTTCGTAAACAGTTTGATTGACAGGCGATCTGACCAATCGTAACCCCGAATTGGCCATTTTGTCATCAAAGCGGTCAGGGGAGTTAGTAGATTAACGTTGGTGAACTTGAATCACGTCTTGAAACAACATTCCTTCTGATGTTCATTCATGTTTATTTGATGCTATAAATGAACTAGTATGAAGAGATGATCGCTTCACGAGGAGCTTGAAGGAGTGACATTAGATTTTGCGAAGGGTCAATGTCTGGGTACCCAACATTTTTTTTAGAGTGTATGTCATATTTTTTTGCCATTAGAATTTCCATTATTTAATCAAATTCTTCCTTAATTGTAATTGCAAGCATGTTCACGTTTTTAAAAACGATCCACAAAGGTGTTTAGTAACAGGAATCACAACAAGTAGGCCTTCATTGTGTGCGTGACTTCTCCATAACACTGTCCATGTGTTCCAGTTGGTGTAAATCGTGTAAATTTCTAAAACCGTGTCAGCGGGTGATAATGTGAGGTTTTCTAACACAGCCTTTCTCCACGAGGAGTGTTTCTGGTGTGTGAGGGTAATTAGTCAGTGCAGACCAGGCCTGACGGTGGGCTTTATCCTGAAGAGATTTACGGAAGCGTTTTACAGTGTTGCTAATCTCATTAAGAGCAGCCATGACAGATGCGCACATTCAGTGTTACGCTACCCGCTAGCCTCGATCAAAGAATCGCCGGCCATTCATGTTGTTGGACTACTGTTGTCGGTGCTGTGGGACCACTCTGATCAAACGCCATGGCCAGCTGCCAATCAACAGCAAGATCCATGACACCTGGGTAAAGTAGCTTACTTCACTCAGAACCGTAGCCCGACTGAAAACAGGCACCATTTTATCGAGGAATAATTCAGGCTTCTATGAACAGTTGAACATGTTTGAGTAGAAACTGCAAAAACAGTAACGGTCCAGTTGTGTTGTGTGCTTATCGACAGGTTGTTCTTCAGAACCTGTTGATGTGTATGGTGTGCTTCTACTCGGTGTACTATATTGTAGTCAGTCTCTGCATTGGCATTCTCAGGTGAGATTCTCCACGCTGAGAGGCCTCTTCCTCTCTCTCTCTCTCTCTCTAATGTGGTGATGCGTCTGACTTCCTGTACAGAAAAAAGTAGTCCACGTCAGTGGATCTCAGCGCTTTGTAGCTTTAGTCCCACAGATGGTTTCATGTAAATCACTGCTGCCATTCTTAATGTATTCACAAAATAACAATTTCTCCTATTCAAACCATGAATTTCATGTTATTAGTTTTACTGTCGTTTTATAAATGAGGCCTCACACTTTCAGAAAGAAATATTCTATAGGGAACGGGTTCAGTCAGGCACTTCATATATAGAATTCACATCATGGGATCATTTTATGGATTTAGTACGGATTTTATGTTTTAGTCATTCATTTTAATTCAGTTGTATCAACATTTTATAGCTAGAAAACGTATTAAAGCATTAATTCTGAAAGTATTATGCAATCATTTCAGAGAGTGTTCGAGTCATGAACCCTATACACACTCGAGAAATGCTGGGTTGTTTTAACCCAAGTTTGGGTCAAATATGGACAAACCCAAGATAAGTGTTTGCATCAGTTTATTTGAGTTATGACAACTTACTCTCAACCAATAAGCTACATTGAGTTAGAGGAACTTGCAGCATAAACACAAATTTTTAAGTTGATTACTCAAAAAAATTAAGTAGCTCCAACTACTAGAGTTTTAGCACTGGAACTAGTTAGGCCTAATCTATTTACATGCTAGCATCACTTATTTAACATGTATTTTTAATGAATAAGTAAGATATTAATTGTCATCGGCATTAGCATTGCTTTCAAAAATTCAACATTTCAGAAAATCCCTTCACTAAAAACAAAGAAATTAACACTTAATTCTACCTAATTTCCGAAGTTATCAAGACAATTTCTTTAAGTTGCTACAACCTTTTTTTTTTTTTTAAAAAAAAGCCAATTAACGCAGAAATCTGAGTTTAAATGACAGACGATGTTAAGTTGATGTAATGATCAATGTTATTATGTCAGCTGAACTCTGTTTGCAACTTAAAAGGTTTAATAAAAACAATAAATTTGAATTTTTAACATTTATTTAACTTGCATTAACATTGATCATTTAACACACGTCTTCATATGGGATCCTAAAATTCTGTGATCTATGCAAAATTACTATAAGCATAAATGACTGTAATAGAGTGTGATCAGTTTTTGATGCGTATCTCCTGCGCCATTTGAGTTTTTTAGCAACTTAATTACAGTAGTAAAAAACTATTAACATTATAACAACATCACATTCTTGATCTGAACTAAAGAGATGTTAAAAGTTTGGGTGTTTATTTGTTGTTGTTTGTTTGTTGTCATCAGGGTGGACGAGGTTGACAGCTTGTTAGCGCCTTTTGACTACAAGACTCAACCATCATGGCAAAGTCCGAAATATTTAGGTAAGCTGCGTTCAAATATAAAGTGAATACTTTTGGCTCTACATTATGATCTGCATTTGAAGACTGTTTAAAGGCAGTAAAATACTGATGTATAGTTACACTACATGACAACACAATTCAGTGATAAAGTACATGAAATTGACCATCAGCACTTTTTTAGCTCTTGGCACGTTTTGAAACTGAAGTGCGATGATCTCAGATGCAGTTGACCGCTGTCTCTCAGACGTGTGTGTGTGTGTGTGTTGTGCAGTGAGTGTGATCTCCACAGAGGTGACGTACGTCCTGGGCGGTCTGATATTCGCGTGGATCGTGGAGGAATGGGTGTGGGACTACGCCATCACCGTCACACTGCTGCATGTGGGACTGACCGTAGCCGGTGAGAACTTATAGGCCCGGTTTAGTTCACCCAAAAATAATTTCAGTCATTAGTTCCTCTCCCTCATGTGGTTCTACACCCGTGAGATCTTCATCATCTTCAGAACACAAATGAAGATATTTTTGATGAAATCCGACGGTTCAGTGAGTCTCTATTGATAATGAACACTTTCAATGTCCAGAAAGACACTAAAACATATTTAAAACAGGTCATGTGACTACAGTGGTTCAACATTAATATTATAAAGAGATGAGAATACTTTTTGTGCGCCAAAAAACCAAAATAACGACTTTATTCAACAATATCTAGTGATGGACGATTTCAAAACACTGAAGCTTTACGAATCTTTTGTGTCGAATCAGTGGTTCGAATCACGTCTCAAACTGACAAAATCACGTGAACTATTGAAATTTTGAAACATTTATGAAATACCGAAGCCTCATTTACTGAAATCAGTTTACTGAAACAAAAGATTCGTAAAGCTTTGAAGCAGTGAATAACGGTTGCTGTGTCAGTCCGGTATAACACCTGGATCAACGGTCGAAACCTCTGCAGGGTCAGCAATACACTGTCCAACATCCCTAGAACCCTCGCCCGGAGAAATGCAAGGACTGTCCAATGACTGAAGGTGCAGATCGATGCGATGTGTGTCACAGCTCCATGCCCATCTTGGACTGGAGTTTGATGGAACTCCATGCCGAGAAAAGAGATGTTCTGCACTGAGGTTGACCTGAAGTCCCAACCGGCTGAGATCCTTCAGCAGTAGATCTCGAGTCTGCTAGAGTGAATCAGCCTCAGAATGTGTTTCTGAATCAGAATTGAGAGCGGGAGCTTGTGCAGGACCCATTGGAAACTGAAATGGTGAAGAACCTTATTATGCTGTAATAGACTCGCACTGAGAGGAAAGAGACTGGTGTATAACCAGTGACTCGGAAGCTTTGGTTTTAAGAACTTAAGCATTTATACAGCTTTCATTCATCTCTTGGAGATCAAAACGAGGATTTCCATTTGGGAAAAATGTCTTTGCGTCGCCTTGTGGCTCTCATGGAGCTCATGCACAAGGATTATAAAGATTTTCTGTTGGATTTCTTTTGCTCCAAATCTGGCTGGTTTTCATATGATTGGGTCTCAAGAACTGTAGGTGAAAGAGATTCACGTTACACAGTGACTTCTTCCATTGGTCGTGTGTTATTTGAGCTGGAAAGTGTCTCAATCGTCTGTTTAGGTAGAAGGGATGTTCCTAGCAACATTTTTAAGGAAAATGCAAGCTTAAATTTTGTCTTTGGCCTTCGATGGTCCAGTCACGAATAAGCAAAATCACTTTAGATAAACGTCATATCTGTGGTTTCTTTTGCTGAAGTAAAGTGTTGAACTTTCTTCTTCTTCAGTTCAGAATAGCAGCGCAGCTGAAAGGTTTGAGCGCCGCCCTCTACTGTACAGGTGTGAATTTGCATTTCCTTCAGCCTGAGGCTTATTCATTTCACTTCTGGTGTGAAAGGGCTTTTGCATTTGACATAAATAGAACGTTTGTTCTTTTTTTAAAAAGGAAAAACCAAACAAGCAAGCAAGTCCAGTCCAGGTGAAAAAAGTAACTTAACTTTCCATAGAAAAGTAACTAACACAATTAGTAATGCAATATTGTAATGTGTTACTTTTAAAAGTAAATCTCAACATGGAGATGAATCTATGTGAATTACTTATAGTAATGCATTAGCAGAAGTTCATAGAGCAGCAGAAATATATGAGATGAATGTACTGATGTGTGTCAGTCAGACATCAGCGTTTGAGAGCCTCAGAATAACATCCATTAGTGGAAAAACATCTTCATCCGCTGTAAAACATCAGCCTTTTGTTTCGCTTTCGGCACGTTTTACTGTATATACAGTGAGAGAATCAAATAGATTTGTGAATTCACAGAATTGTGTCGTTTTTTCAATCCGTCAACTGGAGATGCAGTTCTAGAAATTGACATAATCATGCGATAATCAAGTGATGAAGTATTTTTAATAAGGCCGATGTAAAGAATTGTGATACTAGCTTTATTTAAAGAGGTGGTTGATTATGATTTCACCTTCAGTTAGTGTGTAATGTTGCTGTTTGAGCAGAAACAACATCTGTGAAGTTACGACACTCAAAGTTCAATACAAAGAGAGATTTTCTTTTACAGAAATCGCTTTTTAAGTGGCTGGTAGGAACTACAACGAGCTTCTTCCTGTGTTAGTGACATCACAAACCGTACAATTTACATAAACCCCGCCCCCGAGAACACTCAACAAAGGGGGCGGGGCCATGTTGGTCTGCTTTAGAGAAGAGGAAGAGTTGTTGTAGTCGAGTGTTGTTGATGCCGTCATTTTACGCCGGACTGCTTCACAAACGAGGGTGGATTCAAGGAAAAAAGATGAACGTGACGACACATGCTAGTGATGAGTTGATCAACTCCACAGCAACTACATCAATTTATCCACTAACCGTTCAGAAACTTCTTCCTGAGTCTCTCCATCAGTTTGAACACTTTCCTCATTTTGTCTGCGTGAGATTCTCCAGCTTTGTTGTTGTTGAGCTGTTAAAGCTCCGCCCTCTTCTGGAGCAGCAGCTCATTTGCATTTAAAGGGACACACACAAATTTGACAAGCGATAATAAATTATGTGTGGGGGATTTTGAGCTGAAACTTCACACACATTCTGGAAGACATCTTGTGAAAAGGGCGTTATAGGTCCCCTTTAAATTCTGTAATAACAGATTTCTACACGATCAGAGTAATCAAGCTTGGAGAAGCAGCTTCATGTTGTTGTGAGTCTGGAGTCGACAGACTCCGCTCCAAAACACATACGAGCAGACACTGAACAAAACAGACGCTGGATTGTCTGATGCACGTGTGCATATATAAGCCAACATTTAAAAAACTCTGCAAATGGATTACATGAAAATGAGGTCAATTTTTCTAGGCCTAACATCACGTTTGGTCACTGCTGTAAATCATATCAGAACTTTTGCACATTTAATGTAAAAATTACAACTTATGCAATATAAAAAGTCGACACAGCCCTCTTTTTTTCTGACAATGAAACAAAGATAAATCATATCCAAATATCACCATTCTTTTGCTGATTTAGTTGTGCGCTGTAAATTGTGTGTTCAAAAGTACACAACAGCTGCTTTTCAACCTGTTTTGTCTGTCATGTTGGTTTCAGTTATGGCTGATTTTCCCTCGACAGAGCACTGGTGGATCGCTCTCGGTGAGTTCTCTTTTTTTGGGGAAGCTTTCAGTTTTGATCTCTGCAGGGTTGGGGAGTAACGAAATACAAGTAACTTAGTTTCGTATTTAAAATACAATATTTGAGTGACTGTATTTCATGACAGTTACATTTTAAATGGGTGGTAATCAGATTACAGTTACATCTGAAAAGTGTTTTAGATTACCAAAGTGATTACTTTGAGTTTTAATGTCATTTAAACAGCGATTGGTGATTCTCTGACTCTGACCGTCTGAAAAAGAGTTAAGTTTCATGTTTTCCACTGTTTTCATGTTTTGTGAGTCATTTTATAATTCACTCGTCACTGCGACTTTTTCTCACAATTTGTTTTTTTCCCTCACAATTGTGAGTTTGTGTTTCACAATTCTGACTTCCTTTTCTCAGAATTGCGAGATTTAAACTCACAATTGCAAGTTATAAAGTCAGAATTATGAGATATAAACTTGCAATACTGACTTTTTTTCTTGCAATTGTGAATTTAGTATGTGAGTTTATATCTCATAATTCTGACTTTTCTCAATATTGTGAGTTAAATGTCATAATTCTGACTTTTCTCAATATTGTGAGTTTATATCTCATAATTCTGACTTTTCTCAATATTGTGAGTTAAATGTCATAATTCTGACTTTTCTCAATATTGTGAGTTTATATCTCATAATTCTGACTTTATAACTCACAATTGCAACTTTATATCACGCAATTCTGAGGGAAAAAGTCATAATTGTGAGATAAAAACTTGCAATGACCTTTTTTGTGTTTGATTCACACTTATTAGTATTCCAAAGTATTCTAAAGTATTTAGATTAAGTTACTAAACTTGAGTAATGTAACGAAATACGTTACAAATGACTTTTTAAAGCATGTATTTTGTAATCTGTAGTGAAATACATTTTAAAAGTAACACACCCAGCCCTGGGCCTCTGTCATATAGTTTATCATCACACAGTATCAATCAGACTGGGACAGTAGTGTTCTGAATTACTTAGCATTCACAGTTCTGTCCTCTTCTCCACATATTAAAGGTGTTTGTCCCAAAATTAAAGTTAAAGGGGACGTTCATGTCGCCAACACACGATAATTCAGATAGCAAGTGACACTCAGTTGCTGAATTGCTTATTCTTGACTCAATTTAAGAACTATTTATGCAATGTTTTATATATATATATATAAAATCGTGTCTTAAATGATTACGAAATACTTTCAAAGGCCTTTTTTTCTGATGAATTTTGTTTAAAGTGTCACTACTTTAGATGTGCCTTAAAATGAAATCTGATCTTGTATTAAAGCGTGATCTGATGACGTCTGTCGTCTCTTCTCCTTCAGGCTCGGGGTTATTGATGATGATTTTCGGTGGGCAACTCCTGGCTTACCGACTCTTCAGAAATAATTTTGTACATCCTGCAGATCTTCAGAATTTCTGACACACTGTGGAATATGTGCATGGATGAATATTCTCGGTTTTGTACTGTTTTTATTTTTTACATCACGGTGTAGTTTGAAATGGTTTTGTTATTCCTATACACAATGTTTTGCATTTTGGATATGTTTTGAAACTGCTGATAAAATAATTCCAGTAAACCATATCGTTTTGGTGGCCTTTCTACTTTGCGTGGTGAAATCTTCAGCTCATGGTCCCGTACGCTTTACTGAACAGAACTACACCAGAACAATCCTCACCAGGGTTGAGGAGTAACGAAACACAAGTAACTTAGTTTCGTATTTAAAATACAAAATTTGAGTCACTGTATTTCATTACAGTTTCATTTTAAATGGGTGGTAATCAGATTACAGTTACATCTGAAAAGTGTTTTAGATTACCAAAGTGATTACTTTGAGTTTTAATGTCATTTAAACAGCGATTGGTGATTCTCTGACTCTGACCGTCTGAAAAAGAGTTAAGATTCATGTTTTCCACCGTTTTCATGTTTTGTGAGTCATTTTATAATTCACTCGTCACTGCAACTTTTTCTCACTATTTGTTTTTTCCCTCCCAATTGTGAGTTTGTGTTTCACAATTCTGACTTCTTTTTCTCAGAATTGCAAGATTTAAACTCACAATTGCAAGTTATAAAGTCAGAATTGGGAGATATAAACCTGCAATACTGACTTTTTTCTTGCAATTGTGAATTTAGTATGTGAGTTTATATCTCATAATTCTGACTTTTCTCAATATTGTCAGTTTCTATCTCATAATTCTGACTTTTCTCAATATTGTGAGTTTATATCTCATAATTCTGACTTTTCTCAATATTGTGAGTTTATATCTCATAATTCTGACTTTTCTCAATATTGTGAGTTTATATCTCATAATTCTGACTTTTCTCAATATTGTGAGTTTATATCTCATAATTCTGACTTTTCTCAATATTGTGAGTTTATATCTCATAATTCTGACTTTTCTCAATATTGTGAGTTTATATCTCATAATTCTGACTTTTCTCAATATTGCGAGTTTATATCTCATAATTCTGACTTTTCTCAATATTGCGAGTTTATATCTCATAATTCTGACTTTTCTCAATATTGCGAGTTTATATCTCATAATTCTGACTTTTCTCAATATTGCGAGTTTATATCTCATAATTCTGACTTTTCTCAATATTGCGAGTTTATATCTCATAATTCTGACTTTATAACTCACAATTGCAACTTTATATCACACAATTCTGAGGGAAAAAGTCAGAATTATGAGATAAAAACTTGCAATGACCTTTTTTGTGTTTGTTTCACACTTATTAGTATTCCAAAGTATTCTAAAGTATTTAGATTAAGTTACTAAACTTGAGTAATGTAACGAAATACGTTACAAATGAGTTTTTAAAGCATGTATTTTGTAATCTGTAGTGAAATACATTTTAAAAGTAACCCACCCAGCCTTGTTGGCGTGTTACACTATGTCGCCTCGTCAACACGTTCAGCCAATCAGATTATCGTGTTCAGACAGCGACAGCGTCAAAGTTCAACTTCAAAGGGGAAATCTTTCTGTCACAATGTAACAGATCTACATGCACTTCTCTCCCTTTTGATTTTGTGAAACATGACATTTTTGAAAAGGGAACTATAGATGTCGTGCAGTTATAGTTTGTTCTAATCCTGAACAGCTGCTGTCCTCTAATCGGGTTGGATTAAGTGCATGAAGTATTAGCAGTTCCTCAGGAACACGCCATCGCCTCAGGATAGTTCTGGGGGACGGCATTACCAAATTGCACATTGTGTCCATTATATGTTGTATTTGGTGATCTCGGCACCAGATATATATATAGATATAGATATAGATTCCACACACGATCAGGTCTTTCAGAGGGTTTATACATTCAAGCAGCTGTAAAATGTTTGATTGAACATAAAGATGAGAAAAAGTAAAGAACTGCTGCACGCAGTGAAGACTGTGGGCAGGTTTTCTGGCAGCGTCCTGTGTCTGAGGATTCTCTCTTGGTGTCAAAAATTCATTAATCATTTAATAAGATTATGCATAGGCGGAGACAAGGGGAGGCGTTTGGAAGCAGGTCAGGTGCGTGTGGACCGCGCTCACTACATGCTGCGATACAGGGGTCAGAAAGCCCTCTGACCCCGGCCTGAGGTCATGGTCACCAAACTGGTGTGCTACCTGCAGCTCTGGTGAGTACGCCGGGCTTTTCTATTCTCCGTGAGGATTGAGAAAATGAGTGTTTGTGCAAAAAAACTCTTTAGACACTGTCATGCTTAAAAGAGGTTTTGATTGTAAAGTGTGTTTGTGCATCTTTCTTAACTCTCGACACACCGCAACGACATTCAGACAAATTCAACGACTTCCTCTCTGCCTGAAACTGTAAATATAATTGAGATCATGACGAGCATTAATGTGTTTGATGATGTTAATGAGACGCAGAGGCACATACTCTAGAAAATCAACAAGAAAAGTTTGCAAAAACAGCATCCGATAAGACGCTCATTGAAGAATCGTGGAGCAGCTCCGGCACGACACCTCCGCTGTTAACAGATAACATTACAGCCTATTCTTCAGCCGGCCCGGATCCATTTCACCCTGACAAATGAGAAGCGCCGCTTCCTCGAGCAGATTTCTACGTTTGAGCCGAACGCACTGCACTGTTTTTATTTTTCCTTGGGATTTGCGAAGCTTTACTCTTTTGTGTTGCACTGAGTTTGTGGAGATGTTGTTAATGGCCGTTTCCTGGGAACACACTTTTCACTTTCCACAAAAAAAGAGTTGTTCTTCACAAACAATGCGATGATTATCTGATTGAAATTCAACTCATTATAGAAAAAGATATTTGAAATGAACTTATTGTTCATGTGAGCCACACTGAGCAGGGAACGCTGTTACAACATAACGTTCCCCCTGTTCAAAGAATGGAGTGTTCCATACAATTGTGACACACAGGAAGTGAAATTATTTACACTGTTTCTGCAGCGTGACAGGAAGTGAAGGAAATAATCTAATTCTACTTTCACCACTTTTTCACTAATTGTACAGCGGACTGCTGTAGTTTTAAAGAGAAATGATCCCAGGACAAATATATATGAATATATAATTATTATTATTATATATATTTTTAGAACCAATAACTTAGAACTGTGTTCATATATTTGAAAACACTTTAAAATAAAGTCTCATTTGTTAACATGAACTAACCAGCAATATATTTGAACAGCATTTAGTTTATTAATGTTCATGTAAAGTAAAATCTTATAGTAAAGAGTTATCATATTTTTTTAAAATGCATATATATATATATATTTAAGGGTTATTACTTGTAATCAAACAAATAAGCGTTGTAACTGTATTTAGACACGTCAGAAATGTTAACAGGGTTGCAAAAATGGCAAACCTCATTTAAAGTAAATGTCGAATAAAATCTTTAACCTCATTTTTTAGAGTTTGAAGCTCTATTTCGTTCCCTCATCAGGGAAAGTGCCTATAGTGATGCTCATAAGATCTCTGAGCAGCTCATTTACTTTAGAGCTCAGAACACTGACCAGAGCTGAGCTCTCCATGATGATGATGATGATGATGATGATGATGATCCGCCCTGAATTTGAAGCTTCAATCTGTAGAGCTCCTCAGAATGTGAGTAATACAGCATTAACACCCTCGAAGCACAACACTGAACAAACGCTCCTGACCTCAGAGATTACATGTCGCTTCAGAGCTCATGTCTGGACAGCCACAAATATATTTAAGCCTATTAAGAACGATAAGCCATTATGATAAAACTGAGCATGTTGTGGCTTCTGACTGAAAAACAGACATACATAAGAAGGTTTTGGCTGTAAACTCCTGCGGTCAGGATCATGTGTTTGTTCTTTGTGTGAAACAAAGAGAGGCTGAAGCCGCAGAGGTGAGCCGTGAACACTAGAGGGCAGCATCACCGCTGATCCAGCCTCCAGATCTTCTGTGTTTTCCCAACACTGAATCAACTGTAAGTAAGGAATCGATAGATTGAAGATTGTAAACACTGGGGTTTCGTGTTCAAGCTGCCCAACTTCTGTCCTCACTGAAGAAAACACCAAACACTCGCCACACCGAAACATAAACTAATGCGTTGGCCAAAATAACAGCTGAGCATTTGCATTGAGTTATGCATGAGAAAGGTGAACAAAGACAACAAAAAAGCAAAGGCGACAGAATTTCCATCAACGACAAACCGCTAAACCTGAGAACTTTGGTCCGTAACTCATCCCATCATGCCTCAGACACGAAAGCTTCCTCAGACCGTGTGTCGTGGAGGACAGTGACCGGAAGACTTCAGTATATCACACAGATATAAAAATAAGTACTTATAAAGAGCATTATGTCCAAATATGCAGTATTTGGAAAGTATCCGGTGGAGATCTGGACACTCCCTGTGGAGACGGGTTGTTGTCAAATCCATGTAAATGGCAGCAAATAACGGATTTCAACCTCGTGTAGCGTGTCCGTACTCACGATATAGTTCGTTTGAAGGCAACTACTCACATGCTTCCCAGTTAACAAGAATGTTCTAGGAATGTTCTAGGGGTTCGAGCTCAAAGCCCTGGGAATTTCCAAGGATCAGCATTCTCTCCTCTGATCGCACCAAACCGTGAGTCGTGGAGACTTGAAACTTTGAGGGCTGGTAGTACTCACGCCGTCTACATCGCCACCAAAACTCGCCCTGATCGGCCTGACGGGGGCGCTACAGCGGTCAAAACTACAAAATGACTCATAATTCCTCAAGGAGGACAAAATGGATGCGATGGCTTCGGCAAAATTGTTGGATTTTTTTGAAAAACCTATATTTGTGAGCTAGTTTTTGAACCAAACCAGTGCAACGAGATTCTCTGGAGTCTGATTGTCAATAATTATCAAAAAAGTTGAAATATTTGATTCAAAACATTTATAGTGGGTGGAGCCATTTTTACTAAAATGGCTATAACTTGTGACCAGAATGAGATATTTTCACCAAACTTGGCACATTTATGTAAGAGCTCCTTCTGTGGTTGTGTGAAAAATGATGCAGTGACTGGCCACTTGGTGGCACTATAACATGGAAAAAACTTAAAAATGGCTATAACTATGCAACCCGAAGTCTGATTGACTTGAAAATTGGCATGTGGTATCTTGTTGACAAAACTGTCTTTGAGGATATTCGCAAACATGGCCACCATCGGCCAATGAGATTTGAGCAGCTATCAGACAAGGTTAACGGAGGCCGATCGGAAAGAAACTTGATGGGCCTGTTTGCCCTAGAGGCCTGTGAAAGTATTTTTTGCTTTTTTCACGTACGTAAAGAATTGTATATCACATAATTCATCGCACACACTCACGACATTCATACCACATGGTAGAACTCCTCATTCTGGGCAACTTTGCCTCAAGGACCGCCGCTATCAATTGAATCGTTTGTTAAATATTGGAGATTATTACAAAAACCAACTTTGGCGAACCTCAATAACTGTTAAAAAGCTTTACAAACCATATTTCATGTGTTAAATTGCCTGTATTGGCTGTAAATGGTGTTTTCCATCAATGATTGAGATGGTTTCAGCCTCATTTGCACATGTACTTAAAGACCTTAAAGCGCTTGAACGGTTGCTGCTCGCAGAGATATTTTCTGAATGTTCTCTGAACGTTCAAAACATTCATTCTTGGTTTTGTGAACATTCCATTTTATCATTCTGCAGGCATTATGGGAATGTTACTTTTGAATGTGAACATTCTGAAACAAGTAAACTTTAAAAAAAAAAACAAATATCCAACTAAAAAAAGGCTGTATAAATGTTACTGGAGGAACATTTGATCATAACTTTGAGAACACTTTGCCGGAACATCAGTAAAAGTTCAGTTCTCTGTCAGCGTGTTGCACATCATTATCAGGCAAAAAGAAAATGACAAATGTTCACAGTTCAATTATTAATTAGTCAGTATTTTAATTGCGTCACTAACACACCGTGTATAGTTGTCAACAAAAACCTCTGAAACCATTATTTATTGCTTATAATTAGTTATTATAAACCCATGTGAGGTGATGCGGTTCTCTTGGGCAGTATTATTGTGAATCATCTGTCAAAATAAGCGCGCTCTTCTGTTTTCACTGGACCGTACGCTCACACATGACGACTCGAGCAGCTTGCAGACGCTCAGTGACAGACATGCTGAACAAACAGCTCTGATGGTAATGGAAACGCGCGATTGTGTTCGGAAGAGCGTTAAGGAACTGAGCTAAATAAATAATGGTCTCCAGCGTAGCTGTGTGTACCTCCACTCTCAGCTCGGCCTAAACACAGCCATCAGCGCTCGTGTGAGCTTCACCGCGGGCCGTTTTTCCGGAAGGAGGATGTAATTTAATCTTGACCGTGGGGCTCATTGTTGACACACAAAAGGCAAATTACAGGCAAACTTCAAACCTTACATGTTTCAACTTCAGGTTTGCATTGAGTCACCGAATCCTCTCGCGTCCCCAGCGCTTTTGTGAAATGCTCTTGACTTTCTCTACATTTATACAACGATGACGTCAGCAAAAGAATATTTCTGACTGGAAAATCCCTGAACAGGTGTGACCGAAGACATTTCAAGTGACCATTTTGTCTCCAGTGTCTGCAGAGCACATCCTGCTGTATTTTCTAATTCATCGCATTTATAATCAAGACAGAAAATTGCTTTATTTCAAAGTTATTTTTCATTCTGCAGAATTGGTGCAAACTGCTGTCCCACAAACAAAAAACACATTTAAAAAGTACTTAAGTACTCAAATTTTACTGAGATCCTTCTATTATCTATTGATTTCCACAATAATATTTAAAATATCAGTACGCTTAATATATATGAAATCATCACTTATTGGGGACTTTCATTTGGGAGGTGGCTGTCCTGAAATTTTCAACTTTTAATTTTTGAAATTTTTTCCATTTATTTTTTTTTAAAAGTGAAGTTAAAAAAATATGTATTTTATATTTTATTTTTAAATCTTGAAACTTTATGGTAAATTTTTCTTTTCCGTGTCAATACCGAAACGGTGTCCGTTTTCGTCCATTGGCTGAGACTGATTTTAACACTCATCGCCTCTCTTTCATAGTAGATAGACTCTCATTTTGAGTTAAATGTGTTCAAAAGTCTGAAAATCTGTGTTATTAACTGTATAACTGTGTCACTTTTTTTCTGCAATTAAGCGTTTCTGCGTGTTAATCCATAACATTTAGTTTTTTTGTGTTTACAACTGTTCAAAACTGCGCTAGCTAACCATGTGCTGATTAGCATCTTTGAGCTAGGCTCAAAAGTTTCTAAAATTGTCACTACCGAAACGTCACCACATGTTTCTTAACTGTACTGTACTAAAATTAAGTTTATTTCTGCAAAATAAACAATGATGTCACTACCGAAACTTAACCACATGTTTCGGCAGTGACAAAAGAAAGCACATCATTGTTTATTTGGCAGAAATAAACTGAATTTTAGTACAGTTAAGCAAATCATTATAGTATTTTAGCATGTTTTAGTATGCGAGTTTAAATTCTGTCATGTGACGCGGTCACTACCGACATATTACCAAATATGTGCCTCACGACCGAAGCATGGGATGTTTTGTCAAAAATAAAGTATAATGAATTATCAACTAAGATGTTATTATAGTGTTTGGTTCAATGTTTATTCAAACTAATACTTTGAAATTTGCCTTTTGCAAAGAAATATTGGGTTCAAAATAACAAATCTCATAAATTACAATGTTGTTAAAATTGTAATGGTTATTGATTTACACATGTGAAAACTTTTTTTTTTTAAAAATAGCAAAAAATATATTTAATCGGTCAAAATAACCTTGCTTATTGAATTATTTATTATAGTGACAAATTTGGGGAGAGTAAAAATATTCCAGAACTTTCTGAAAATACAATATGAGAATAGATTTTATGTTACATTAATTGCTATAAATGTGTGCCTTGGATATTATACAATTTACATACATACACAATTTGTGGGGGGAAAAAAACGTTATTAATATTCATGAGTCAAACCTTCACTATAACAAACGGCACTGCCCGTTTCACAATGGCTGCATTGCAGCCAATCAGGCGGGTAAGCGTGACATAACGTGATTAATATTCATTAGGCGAGTCTTCGGATTGGTCACGACGCCGCCCAGGGGGTGGAGCTGCATGACTCTGATTATTCAGACTGTTAGGGGAGAGTCGAGCGGTAGTTCGTCCGAAGTTACACCGAAACTTCCATAATAATGTGGAGCTGAAGATGAGTCGACCGCAGGACGAGCAGGGTGTCGTGCTGACCGCTTACACCAGCAACACCGAGGCCGTGCTGACCGCCAGCTGTAGAGAGCAGACGGAGTTTCACGGACCGAGGTGAGGATCGCCTGTTCGTTTATTACCCAGCAGTGAAATCTATTTATGGCAACCGTGTCCTCGAGCTGTTCCTCCAGACCGTCATTCTGTGCGCCGCGCCACTAGTGTCCATCAGATGGACAGATCTCCATCCTGGAGAGTTTGTGAAGCTGTAACCTGATAATGCTGTTGAGTTATTAATATGTGTGTGGTCAGATCTTCTTCTTCTCTGGTAGAGTTTGCGAGGTTGTGCTGCACATATTTCCTCAATCGAATCACTGTTTTGTTTTTTCTGCATTTAAACCAGGCGAGAAACGAGGAGGAAAAGTCCTCACTCTTTAAAAAGATGTGAATTCTTGTTCCACTTGCCAAATTTCGGGTTATTTACACCATCAAAAAAACAACAATTCTATTATGTAGTTTTACATTAACAATGCAAATTATTTCAACGATATATTGTTTAGTTTTTTTTTCTCATCATTTTTATATAGTTATTTCAAAGTAATAACTATAGGAACAGTATTAAATTTCATATTTCGCATGTATTTTATTTTACATGACTTTTTAATAGTCAACTCGGTTTTGGATGGTCAGGGCTGGTAAACACGAAATGCGTCACAAACACTTTATTTTCACCAGACTGATCACTAAAAAACCCATTTCAATTTTGCATGTGATATACAGCGGTGATGTCAAGTGGGTTTACTTTCTTTTTAATTACTCTTACCAATAACGCCATTATTTTTATTAAGCTGGATTCATCACATGATGTTTAGTGCCCACCAAACCATTGGGTTTCAGCTCAAAATCCTCCACAGATCATTTATTATCGCTTGTCAAATTTGGGTTTAAGCAAAAACACGCCGTTTTTGTGTGTGTCCCTTTAAATGCAAATGAGCTGCTGCTCCAGAAGAGGGCGGAGCTTTAACAGCTCAACAACAACAAAGCTGGAGAATCTCACGCAGACAAAATGAGGAAAGTGTTCAAACTGATGGAGAGACTCAGGAAGAAGTTTCTGAACGGTTAGTGGATAAATTGATGTAGTTGCTGTGGAGTTGATCAACTCATCACTAGCATGTGTCGTCACGTTCGTCTTTTTTCCTTGAATCCACCCTCGTTTGTGAAGCGGTCCGGCGTAAAATGACGGCGTCAACAACACTCGACTACAACAACTCTTCCTCTTCTCTAAAGCAGCCTGACATGACCCCGCCCCCTTTGTTGAGTGTGCTCGGGGGCGGGGTTTATGTAAATTTTAGGGTTTGTGATGTCACCAACGCAGGAAGAAGCTCGTTGTAGTTCCTACTAGCCGATCGTTGTAGTCCTTAAACAGAAAATCTCTCTTTTCATTGAACTTTGAGTGTCGTAACTTCACAGATGTTGTTTATGATCAGACAGCAACATCACACACTAACTGAAGCTAAAAAAAGTGAAATCAAAATCAACCACTCCTTTAAGCTCAGTCTCTGTGATGGTGTATATTGAGTTAGCTTACTCAATTCAGTTCAGTGCGATTATCATGCTTGTTTAATACAAAACCAAATTAAAAAGCTCTAATCTTGGAGTTTATTAACTCAAAGAAATTGTAACTGATCATCTCCCATTTTGAGTTCTTTTAACTTATAGTTTATTGTGTTCAATGACTAAACATCAGCATGAAGATCATCTTTCTTATTATTATGAGATTATTAATATCTCAACAAGTTTAAGTCATCGTGAAAGTGAAGTTGCGCTCGTCTTTTCTTCGTATATCAGAGTGAAACGCTTCTCGAACAAGAACAAATGTGGGCGGGGCTTGATTGTGTCTGTGGGAGTTGATTGGATGGTTGTGGTTTGCTATTGGTGGATCTCATGTGAGTGACAGGTTGCCCCGCCCTTGTCATCAGAGAAGAGATGCTGCGAGAGGAAGATATTCTGATTCAAGATTACGAGTAACTTGAATTTAATACAATAATGATGCGCAGCAATAAATTATTAGAAATAAACACTGCAATATTTCACAAACACAAGCTCAGTGAAGTGAAGTGTCTGGACTGCCGGTGGTGAAACGGGACGCTGGCTGTTGTTTGTGTCCTCAGATGGAGCACAGGTGTCCTCCTCGCTCCGCAGCTGCGCGCTGAACTCCCGCGTGGATACTCCCTGAGGAGAAGGTGTGTGTGTGTGTGTGTGTGTGTGTGTGTGTGTGTGCTTGTTTGCAGACGGGCCTGCCATTTAGATTCAGCATGAAAGCATGTTTAAAAGAAGTTTCTATGTTTGGATTTTACAGGCTGTTTGTGTCCCGAAAAGACGTCTGTCATGTTTCTGCTCAAAATCAATGGAGGAAATGATATTTTTATTTTATATTATTATTTTTTTCCTTAGATTGTTTTGTTGTGACATTATTGTCATTATTTTAGTACAGTTATTTATTTCCCCACCAAACTTTCATCTGATTGATTTAATTTCATGCACTCTTATGTTAAAGTTAAAGTTCAGAACTGAACCTGAATCACAGAATCCAGTCATAAAATTTGGCTGAAATAATCAGACGTTGGGCTGCTTGATGAAATGATGACATGAACGAGTGTGTGTGAATATTCACGTCTGCAGCGTTACACCATTTCATCCGAGAAAAGATGAAATCTCTCCACCGCAACCCGTCAAAATAAAAGTTCCAAAAACGATTTGCAGAAACTCACAGCTCTTGTCCGCAATACACCAAAATAAAAGTTTGGTTTAACTTGAAGAAATTGTGCCAAATAAATTAGTGCTGTACAGTAGAATGTACTTCTCAAAGTAATATAATAATACAGATTATTATATCTCTTTTTTTTTGTCCATGTTTAAATTTAAACTCTAAACCTCAGCATTTTGTTTGCCAAAAACCTTAAATTTGTTAATTTCATTTGATTTGCATTTTAAATGATGAATTAAATTGTTAAATTTTTATGCAGTAATAAATGTGAATTAACTAATCAATAAACCAATGTATGCAATAAATCAAGAATCCAGAGAAATGAACATGGACAACAACAGATTTCAGAAAAAGTCAATGTTAAAGTTGAATGAATTCAATTGATAAGATTATCGCCATGCTTTTTTATTATTATTATTATTAAAATGTACATTAAAAAAAAAAATATAATAAAAAAAAAAATAAATCTAGCACGTGTCATTTGGAGCAGTGTGTGGTTGAATCTTGGCATCTCTGTAATAAAGTATCTGTGAAGACGAACCGCTCCACGGATGGTCACATGATGTTCGGAGTATCTGTGAGGCCGCATGGAAGGGTGTGTGTTGGTTTTGTGTTGTGTTTGATGGTTTAACCTGTGCTGACATGGTAAACATCGCTTGACTTCCCATCTTGTGCGGCTGCATCGTTGCATAATGAATATTTCATTCATGGTGCGCTGCTTTGTGTGTGATGTCTTTCATCAGGGTCAGAACTGAACATAAATATGAAAGACACTCTACACACACACTGTACAGAATCGCCTTTATCGCTGTTCCATCGACACACAGATCTTCTGCTTCGAGAAGTTCACTCACAAGCTGACAGTAAAAGCTGAAATTAAGCGTGACGTGTGGCACGGATGCCGGTCGTTGAATACGGTAAAGGTCACTGTACACGGTCCTAATGTATCAGCGTTAGACTGGTGTGTTGCTGTGTTTCCTCAGATCACGCTCCGAGCTTTTTGAGCCGTTCCCATGGAGACACCAGCAGTGAGTCCCACAGGATCAGGAAGCCCAACTCATATTCCACTGCCAAAAAGAGACTTATTTCCTGTAGAGGAGTGTGAATCAAACCTTCAGTGACTTTACTCCTGCTATTAAAGGCAGCTCTGTTTATTATTTATTAAATGTGGGCCTGGTGAAAATTATTCTAATTTTCTTTATAAAACACAATGGAAATTAATCGTAATGATAATTTTAATTTAATTTCTGAGTAGGGAATTGGAGTTGATGGTTTCGAGTGGCGTCTCAACTCACACAAACACATACACAAGTACAAAACACTATATTTATTTATATATTTTTGTTTTTGTTTAAAATAGAGGTGATTCTCCCATGATTCTGAAGTAAACAAAAGAATATGTAATTTACTAGAGGTTTGGAAAAAAATGTTAATTGGTGCAGTCTATTCATTTGTTTTTTATCAGTGAATTAATTGAGTGAATGATTCAATGACTCACTCATAAAGACTTGGTTTATTACTGGATGAGTCAGTGTTTTTGAACGAATCTCTTGAATGAATTTACGTTTAAGTCAAATTTTTTTTATGCCCTTCCCTCCATCTCGTTCACTCAGATGTACGTCATCACTTACGTTACATTAGATTTACGTTGCATCACTGGCGGAACCCTTGAAATGTGAAAAGTGGAACACCCTAAACCCTTGATCACTGAAATCTGATATGGAGCCTGTTTATTATTTATATTTTTAGTATTATTTATTATTTATATTTTTAGTATTATTTATTATTTATATTTTTAGTATTATTTATTATTTATATTTTTAGTATTATTTATTATTTATATTTTTAGTATTATTTATTATTTATATTTTTAGTATTATTTATTATTTATATTTTATTATTATTTATTATTTATATTTTATTATTTATATTTTATAATTATTATGTATATTTTTATTATTATTTATATTTGTATTATTATTTATTATTTATATTTTTATAATAGTTCTATAGGCCTGTGCATATGCTTGGGCTGTAAAAAATAAATATAAATCATTAATTTATATTAAATATTAAATATTAAAAAATGCACAAACAAAAAAATGATAACAATACACTAAACTATAACAGGGAGCTTAAGGTTGCTACAAGTATGAAATGCGGTTAATTGTCAAAATGACACCAATATCATACTCTAGAGTTGTGTGGGGTGGGGGTAAATTGAGCCGGAGCTGCTGTGATGTCACAATCATGGTGCATTGTGGTCTATGGATCTGCCTGAAGTGTTTAGTAGACTCTGTCAAAATGAAGGGGTCGAGGGTCTGTCCAAATTAAACTTTCCTCGCCCACTCAACGAAGTTGAACGCAACTCAGAACGGCAGTGGGGATTCCCCCGACAGGAAGTGTGGACGAGTGTATGTCTAAAAGAGGAGTTAAACGCAGCCGATGACTGACTCATAATGACTCCACATGTTTCATGACTGTGACGTTTTTTATCAGTCACCTGTCGCTACACCTGCTGGTGTAATGATTTCCTCCATTTCGATCTCTACCATAGACATCAGTGTTTATATCTGAATTATAAACTTTTATCCCACTACTTCTGTGATCAGATGTGAAGACTCTGTGTTTGTGAAGCTGTTTCATATCTCTACATGACAACGTCTCTCTCTGGATCAGATCTGAGTGTTCGCTGTGATCGGACTTGTCTAAGGTTTAATAGACAAATCGCTGTTTTTTTTAAGGATTCAGGAATAAGATTTATTGTGTGGGTGTTTGAATTGAGATTGTCATCTTTTAATGATTCATCGTGCAGCTCCAAAAGACGAAAAGGGTTTTCAAGCCCGCTGGACAGCACCGTTGGAATCTCGTCCGTTGCGTCTGGTCAGGACACGGTGTTGAGTTTAATGTACAAGGATCAGTATGGGATTTATAGTTTAAAAGGATGGTTCACCCCAAAATTACAATACAATACAAGTTGTTCCAAACCTGTATGAATTTCTTTCTTCAACGGACGATACACTCTCACACTCTCACACAATTTTTTTTTTTACCGGTTTGGGAGGAGTAAAATTTACAAATGTAGTTTCAACATCCACACGCATGTCCAGTTTAGTTTGGAGTGCGTCTCAAATGAGCTTCTGAAGCGATCGGATTTAACCCTCTGGGGTCTGAGGCTGATTTGGGGTCCTGGAGTAGTTTTACATGCTCTGACATTTGTGCTTATTTCAGCTACTAATAACATACTATTGGCCAACATGTAATTTTGCTGTATTCAGCACAAACTCTGCTACAATAATATGTTAGCAAAATAGATGTACATGTTTGCATTATTTTAAAAATAAAGATTATGCGTGGTTAGTAAGTTTTGGCAAAAAAAATGCCCTTGCAATAAGGCCATAAAACACATACTGAATAGTTGTTCACAAGACTTTTGAGTTATCAAGCTTGTAGGCTAGAATTTTTACTACACAATGATGTGGAAATCATTCTGAATGCTTCAACACAAACAGCAATATAATGATTTAAATTTTGTAAATCAGTTTTTGTGTCACCACTGCTGTATGCGTGGGAGTGGTGATGGCCATGAATACATTAGCAATTCACACCAGGGGAGACAAAAGACACTCCCCCAGTGGCTAACGGCCCATCCAAAGACCAAAGCTGTGAAGCATCTTGAACTAAGAATGTTAGGAGATTCACAGAATTTAATCTGTTTTATTTTATTTACTTTATGTGTCACATGATCCTTCAGAAATCGTTCTAATGTGCTGCTTTATTATCAATGTTGGAAACCGTTGTGGTACTTTTTGCAAGATTTATTGATCAATAATAAGTTAAAAAGAACAGCATTTATTCAGAATAAAAATCTTTCCTAACAAGTCTTTACTATTGTTGTCACAGGTTGATCACACCTATTTAGTGCATTTCACACATTTACACCTGCATTCACAAACATCCACACCTGCATTCACAAACATCTGTATTAGGCACAAGGCCGTATTATTATACAAGAATATAAAATATATTCGCTCTGAATCAAATCATAGATCACCAAAACTGAGCGAAAAATTCTTCCTCGCTGTCCAGAATCATCTGAAGGGCTTCATTACCAGAGTAGCGTGCCATCCTCAAAACGCGATGAACGTTCAGTGAATCTTATGAAGAAACTTCATGTTTTTTATGGCATTGACCGGGGGGCGTGTGAGATGCATATGTGGGCGTTAACTCTCTGTTACAGTAATCGCCTCAGAATTTGTGTTTGAATAGCGCGCGCTCTCCGTGGGCGTGGTCACATTACAGATAATGAGCTGGCTCGCGAACGACTGATTTCTCTCCGTTTTCAAACAGATTACATAAACAGAGAATATTTGTTTTAGATTTGACTTACATGATTTAAAACCTGACATTTCAACGTTTATTTAGACATGCGTTTCATATTTGTGTGAATAGTATTCACTAAGTTACCGTTCATTTTCTTATGACTATCAGAATGGATTTCATTCGGAGAGAGATCGCAGCTCACGCATCATGTTAGTTTTGCTTATTTTGCAAAAAGCACAACATTTTGTTTTTACTATGAGTGTGCACAAGTAAAAGAAGACATTTCACAGATTGCAATGGTATATATCTCTTGATTGTATGTTCAAAATTGACGGAGCATTTTGAGTCTCTTTCACACTGACAAGAAAAAAGTGAGTAAATCACGCCGGCGTGACGGCCGACCTCAGAGGGTTAAATCCGTCTCAAAAGTCTCGGACAGATATGCTGCTGTCATTCCTGCACTGTCAAAAGATAAGAGCGCCTCATGAAAAACACAAACCGCAAACTTTAAATTCCTGCATTATATCCCGTTTCTGTTTCACTTTCAGATGCGTCACATAATGCACGATCCGAACGGATCTCGGCAGTTTATCATGAAGGCGCATGTTTTGACACGTCGTGGCCTCGCGGTCTCCGAGCAGCCACATTCCTCAGGTACGCTCTGGGTCGTCATAGCAACAGCTTACACTCCTGCGTTGCTTCTGACCCTGTAAGTCTGTCCATCTGTGAGGACACACACTGTGTTCGTGTTGTCTGCCTCTTGTGTTTGTGTATGCAAAACGAGAAACGCAGTGACGCTTGACCCTTTCGTCTTCCTTCTCTTTCTTTATCCGCTGCATTTCTGACCTTTAGCTTGCAGAGTCCGCAGACTCCCCCGGTTCCCCGCGACACCAACCCTGGGTTAATAGCTAAACCATAAACGTCCGCGTTTATGACAGAGGACAGGTTGTGGATTTTCCCCCTTTCGTTTGAGATCCGTGTTTTTGAAATGCTTTCTGACTTTGCTGCAAATGCAAATCACCTCAACCAGCGTGAAGTTGTGGAACAGTAAATGATTCGTACTGCTGGATGTTTTAAAGACTCCATGAAGTCTGATTATGTGCTTTTATTTAATTTTAAAAGAATTGAATACTTTTTTTTTTGCGTGACCTTCAAAGTAACAGTGGATGATTCGTCTCAGATCTTGCAAATAAATGAAAGGAAACAAGAACTGTGAACAAACAAGTGTATTCGATGACAAAGATTGTCGCTCAGTTTGTATTTAAATGTTGTTTAAATGGTGTAATGTCCATTTCATTGCGAGCGCAGTGCGCTTGAAGAGAGACTCCGCCCACACGCTGTTCTGATTGGCAGATTGATTTGGTGACGAGTATAGTGCGCTTGAAGAGAGACTCCGCCCACACGCTGTTCTGATTGGCAGATTGATTTGGTTACGAGTGTAGTGCACTTGAAGAGAGACTCCGCCCACACGCTGTTCTGATTGGCAGATTGATTTGGTTATGAGTGTAGTACACTTGAAGAGAGACTCCGCCCACATGCTGTTCTGATTGGCAGATTGATTTGGTTACGAGAGTAGTGCACTTGCAGAGAGACTCCGCCCACACGCTGTTCTGATTGGCAGATTGATTTGGTTACGAGTGTAGTGCACTTGAAGAGAGACTCCGCCCACACGCTGTTCTGATTGGCAGATTGATTTGGTTACGAGTGTAGTGCACTTGCAGAGAGACTCCGCCCACACGCTGTTCTGATTGGCAGATTGATTTGGTTACGAGTGTAGTGCACTTGAAGAGAGACTCCGCCCACACGCTGTTCTCATTGGCAGATTGATTTGGTTATGAGTGTAGTACACTTGAAGAGAGACTCCGCCCACATGCTGTTCTGATTGGCAGATTGATTTGGTTACGAGAGTAGTGCACTTGCAGAGAGACTCCGCCCACACGCTGTTCTGATTGGCAGATTGATTTGGTTACGAGTGTAGTGCACTTGCAGAGAGACTCCGCCCACACGCTGTTCTGATTGGCAGATTGATTTGGTTACGAGTGTAGTACACTTGAAGAGAGACTCCGCCCACATGCTGTTCTGATTGGCAGATTGATTTGGTTACGAGTGTAGTACACTTGAAGAGAGACTCCGCCCACATGCTGTTCTGATTGGCAGATTGATTTGGTTACGAGAGTAGTGCACTTGCAGAGAGACTCCGCCCACACGCTGTTCTGATTGGCAGATTGATTTGGTGACGAGTGTAGTACACTTGCAGAGAGACTCCGCCCACACGCTCCTCACGCTCTTTGTTTGACCAATGGCAGAACCTGTTCAAGAACCTGTAAGATGATAATCAGTGTGTTTGCAGTGTTATTTGGTGCTGACAGTCAGATGACGCAGAACCTGTGGCACAAACCCACAGTTACAGGTTCAGTCTTAAAGTAGCCGTGACCCAGAAACTGGAGAGTTTCTTTCTGCTCGGTCACCAGAGGAGCGAGAGCGACTGCCCCCGTTACGACCTCAGTGTCCTGTAATCTTTGGATACAAACCCGACATCAAGCAGCTTGTGTGTCCGTCAGCAGTGAAGAGTGCTGAGCTTTGAGCTTTTATTTTTACATTCATCCTGCGAGGGAATAAACGGAGAGCTCTGCGTGTCCTGCCCCAGAAACCAGCAAACAATCAGCCTCACAATAGCATCTTTATTTCCTTGTTTGTGGGACTTCCTGTCTTGACTCCGTTGGCAGGATAAGCAGTGGGAGCTCTTCATTCCTGCTGTGTCATGCGTCCAGTGAGAAAAGACGCACTTGCAGTTCAATGCTAGTGAAGGTTTCTCACACCAAAACCTGATGATTTTTCCTCTAAAAGATGTGACATGTTCATAAATGAAATCTGAAGTCTTGCTTTTACGTCATTAAAAAGTCGTGCGACTGAGGAATGCAACAACTAATCAATACAACGATTAATCACGGAAAACATCCGCAAGTCACGTCACAGTTCAGTTGTGAATAAACCATTTCTATGGACAATCATCAAATTAATCGACACATTAATTAATTGATTATCAAAATAATCATTAGCTGAAGCCCTAATGCAAACTTTGCTTCACAAAAACATAATTTGAACCTGAAGAGCCATATAATAATTGCCTTATAAACTTATAACCTAAATAAATATAACCTAAAAATCCTTATAAACCTAAATAAACTTATTTTATTTGTTTATTTGTCTAAATAAACTCCTCATTACTGCTTATTAATAGTTAGTAAGGTTGTTGTTAAGTACATGTAGAATGTAGAAGTGTGTAGAATATGGTCATGCAGAATAAAGCATTAATAAATGCTTTATAAGGACTAATAAACAGCCAATATCCTAGTAATATGCATGCTAATAAACAACTAGTTAATAGTTAATAGTGAGAATTGGTCCCCAAACTAAAGTGGTAAAGATTTTTGACAGACGTTTTCAGTCTTGGTGTTCAGTTCAGAGATGAATATCAGTCATCAGAAACGAGCATTACGATCACCAAGGCGGTTCATCGGCACAGTTTCCCAGCGCAAACATTGCCGTTGTCTGTTTTTTCTGCCTGAAGTAAGACATGTTAAAGTAAACATAATGAATATATAAGCTAATATAAGTGATATATTAGTGAAATGCTCCTCTAGAGTTGGTTTCTCTCCATGCTGTGGACACTGAATGACTTGCCTGAGGTGAATGTTGAAGATTAAAATTTCATTGTTTTAATATTATTTATATTATAATCAAATGTATATTCTATTTGAAAGAGTGTAATGCATGAGAGTTGAGTGTAATGCATGATGTGCAGGAGAAGAAGAGATATTTTGGTTTCACAGGAATGTGTGCGTGTATTGTGAAGGGGGGTGCACACGTAGCACATGTTTCTGCTGATGCAGGAGAGGGGGGCTCCATGATGAAACAACTGATGTACAGTATTCCCTATAAGGAAGTAGAATGTGCATGTATGAAGCATACGTGCTATTTTAAAGAAACCAACTTGTTTTTCTCAACCTTGTAAGGACTTGTATGATCTCTAGTCATGGTATATAAGATCAATGTAACACACTACCCGCTAGAGAAGTGATGCCCTAGAGAAGAAAAGCCCAGAGAAGAGAAGGGCAGAGACGAGAGACACATTGAAGAAATAGAATAAACTTCTCTCCTGACACACAATAAAGTTTTCCTTGGCAAGGCAACTTGGTGTTCGGTCCTGTGATTCAACTATACGGGGACAAAAGCTGTAATTTCAGATCAACAATTGGCGTCACACGAACAGGATCTGCATTTCAGACATTTGTCTCAATCAATTAGTCAGGTAAGACATTTTCTTTCTCTTACAATTTTAAGTCTGCCTGAAGTATTTATGTATTGAGACAGTGCCTGAAACTGCTACAAAAAAGAACTGTGTTATTTAAACAAATGCCAGTTGTATTGCCAATGATTGTGTGTCAGATATAGTGCATTTTAAGTAATTTAATTTGATGAAATTTATTGTTGTTCTGATCAGTGGACCTCAAAAATATTTGAATGAAGCTGGGGTAAAAGTGGATCTTTTTTAGAAGAAAGACCATTTAGTCAAATTTTCGGGAGAATAAGCCGTAAAGCGATTTAGCAATTAGCTCGTGTGGCCGTGAGGTGGTCGGAATTTGGCGAGACTGCAAAAGGCAGAGTACACTCTAAAATTTTCCGTCACACCGAAGATCCGTTGGTACGGTGAGGGCACGAGTGGTGAAATTTAAGTATAAGGCGCCGTTTATACAAAAGGAGCTAGAATCGTGGGCATTCCGATATTGACAATAAGCTGTTCAATATTTGAGGAGGAGACTGATCTAAGTTCAACTAAAAGAATATAAAAAGAAATAAACAGAAAAAGTAAACAAAAAGAGGAAATTATAAGAGTATATAAGAGTATATAAGAGCTAACTTTGTTTTATTCTTTTTGTCTTCTGAGTTTTCAGACAGAGAGAGGGAGAAAGGGAGAGAGAGAGGGCCCCTCCCTTCAGCACATATACACATACATGCCACACACACACACATACACACACACACAGAGCTAAATATATCTCTGCTGCTGACAGCACAGACACATAAGATCTGCAAATGTCAGACAACAGTTGGAATAGCAAAGATATTTCAATTTGGTACTTGGAAAAGAAGAATAAAAAGCAAGCTAAGTTTTTGAAGAATGGACTGGATGTTGATGCGTCTTTGGATGAACAATTTAGATGGTTCATGATCCAAAAAGACTCTGTCAAGCTGAAAGCCTTTCCAATCTTGGCTGCTCATTGGATTTTGAAACAAGGGGGAATCTGTTGCAGAACAGATGGAATCCCAGTCCCACTTGTTGAGGCAATGAAGCCTCAAGTTGAAGCATATAACAAGTTAAATAAAATCATGTCTATTACATGTCAAGAAAAAGATAAAACAATAATTGATGATTCATTTGATCCAGATTGGACAAATATAATAGCAGAGGCTGAAAGAAAATATCTACAAGCACCAGTAGACTCAGCAAAAACTGTAATGCCTCCTCCATACAACCCAAAGTATCCAACTTTGCCTGAACAAAGTAAAGGTTCTGGCAAATCAAATGGAGTGCCAGTTGACAAGATATATGTTGCGTCTGCACAGGCAGCTCCAGTAATAACAAGATCCAAATCCACTCAGCGAAACAGAGACATGCTGCGATGCATACCAGCTCATAATGGATCTGACTGGGGTGATGACACAAGAGATGACGACATGATCACAGTTGATAAGGTCGGTCCTGAATTCTCTTCACCTTTTGTTAAAAAAGAAGAATTACAATCTGAAATGATGACTGAAGAAAGACCATTCACACCAGGAGAACGTCAAGCCATCCTAACAGCTTTACCTCCTCTAAAGCGACAAGATCCAAACACAGAGTTTTGGCGAGAATTAGACTCCTTGGTTGAAGCACATCAAATGACATTAAAAGATATACACACCATTGTGAAAGCTAAAACCCCGAGAGATCGATGGGAACGCTTGCCAGCGTCAATAACAACAGCCCAATGGACAAACTTATGGGTAGATGGCCAAGGACGACCCCTGGGCCTTTGGCAAGCCTTAGATGTGTTCCGAAAAGAAATCCAAGATGTCCTGGGCAGTGGTAAGACCCCTTTCACTTCAGTTACATTGATTAAGCAAAAAGATGATGAATCTCCAGATGAATATGCCCTGCGTAAATGGAATGCTTATGAAAGATGGGCTTTATGTGCTAAGAAAGAGCCAGATAGAGATGATGTACAATTTATTGACACACTCGTGGACGGCTTTAGCTCAAAATACCAACAAGCCTTATCACTTGGAGTCAATCCAGGAGAAACATTTGATCAAATTATGCAATGGGCTGGTTGTCTAGAGATGGCTATAAGATCAAACAAGGAAGAAGTAAACAAGCCAAATCGAAAAGGAGTGGCATTCGTCCAATCCAACATTGATACAGATAGAATGGTGAAGCTATGCCGTAACTGTGGAAAAATTGGCCACATTAGGAGAGACTGTTGGGCTAAGGGAGGCGGAGCAGAAGGTAAAGGTCCATCATTTAAACAGGTCAATGCGAAAAGCAACGGTGAAACTCCTCAAGGGAAGAAATGGACTGAAGCACAAGTTCGTCAGCTCCTTGAGGGAATTATGCGTCCGCAATAGGAATCAGCGGCCCCCTGTATAAGTAAGAAAAAAGATAATCGCCTTTTTATCCCTGCTTTAATAGGGGGCCATCCATGTGACTGCCTTCTCGATACAGGGGCAGCTATCTCCATAACTGATTTGAACCTACCTACAACACATGAAACTATAGAAGTTGAAGGAGTTGGAGGAGGTATCACAAAATTTCACAAAAGTATACCGGTTCCTCTGCAGATACATGAAGATGAAGTCTTGTGGACACCTTTCTGGGTGGGACCGAATTCACAAGGAAGTCTCATAGGTATGGACATTTTACCAATGTTAAACATGATCATATTTACTGACAGTCGTCAAGTTGCTACAACAGCTGGAATAATACCACACGAAGACCGCGCATGTAATATAAGTTCTATTGGTGTGGCAACACCCATCACCAGAGAATGGGAAAAAGAAGGTGTGTGGGGTCTTCTGTGCAGTTTATATCCAGATGTTTGGGCTAAACACAAATTAGATTGTGGAAAAGCTAATATTGACCCAGTTGTTATTGAGGGACCAACACATGCCCCTCATAAACAATACCCCATTCGACCAGAAGCAAGACAAGCAGTGGCAGAGATTGTGGCAGACTTGGAAGCTGAAGGAATTGTTCGGCAAGCTTCTTCAACAACCAACAGCCCTGTCTGGCCAGTCAGGAAATCAGACAACTCGTGGAGATTAACCATCGATTACACAAGACTCAACAGTGTAACACCAAAACCACATCCTATAGTAGCTAATCCTGCAACCATTCTGAATGACATTCCAGGAGATGCAAAGATCTTCACGGTTTTAGATGTGCTGTCGGCTTTCTGGTCTATACCTATTGATGAAAAATCTCAAGAAAAATTGGCCTTTACAGTAGGCGCAAACCAGTATGTTTGGAACAGACTCCCACAAGGTCTTAACCTTTCTCCAGTTGTATTTCACAGAGCTCTAGACCAATTCTTAACAGAGCGGAAAGCTGAAATTGAGAGTTCGGGAAGTGTTTGCCTCCAATATGTTGATGACTTGTTGATTGCAAGCCCAGATGAAAACAGCCATATATCTGCATTAAATATCACTCTGCAAGCTCTAAGGAAAGGTGGATTCAAGGTAAACCCTGACAAAGCACAGCTGGCCAAAACTAGAGTTATCTATCTAGGCCAAGAAATATCTGCTGAGGGAAGAAGAATGACAACAGAGCGTGTAGAGGCCCTACGACAACTTCCAAAACCTCTGACAGTTACAGGAATGCGAAAGGTAATGGGACTTTTCAATTACTGTCGTCAATATATACCTGATTTCGCCAGTATCACTAGTCCTCTCATCGACTTGTATAAAGGAGGAAAACCTGGAGTGGAAAAGATAGAGTGGACAACAGAAGCTGAGGAAGCGTTTACTTCCATGAAAGAGAAACTGATTTCAGCTCCAGCCTTGGGACTCCCTGATGGTCGTTTGCCCTTTCATCTGTGGACCAGGGTAGGGGATGAGACATACTCAGCAGTGTTGTGTCAAAAACCTGGTGATCGTTACAAACCAGTTGGGTACTTTTCCACAAAGATTCCTGTCACCATGATAGGTCAACCACGATGTATACAAGCTCTCGATGGTGCCACGTGGGCAGTGAACGCTGTGGAAAATTTGATAGGTGCACAAACTATCATATTACACACTCCACACAGTATAGTGACACTGTTGAACAACACCAACATCAAAACAATCACTGATGCGAGGAGAGCAAAATGGGAAGTAGCCCTGCTCAACAAGGACTTGAGAGTGGAAATCATCAGAGACACTTCTCTTAACCCCGCAACAATGATGTTGGAACCACATGAGGGAATACCACATGAGTGTGAAAAACAGGTAGAAGAGGAAAGCCTTGGCCCAGTTAATCCAATACCTCTTGAAAGTCCAGATAAAGAGCTATGGGTCGATGGATCCAGTTACTACATAGATGGAAAACGACACACTGGATGGGCTGTAGTAAAGGCTGATGGAACCGTTGTGAAAAAGGGAGCTCTTCCGGGGCAATTTTCAGCACAAGTAGCTGAGCTCATAGCACTCACGGAAGCTCTTGAACTATCAGAAGGAGATCGAGTCAACATCTACACAGATAGTCGTTATGCTTTCGGTGTGGTTCATGACTACCTTGCCCTCTGGAAAAGACGTGGACTCATCACTAGTAGTGGGGGCGAAATACAGCATGCCTCCATAATTCGTCGGTTGATTACAGCATGTCACTTACCGAGAGAAGCCGCCGTAGTCAAGGTAAAATCACATCAATCTGACAAGTCCAAAGAAAGTCAAGGAAATGCGGCAGCAGATGCAGCAGCTAGAGAAGCAGCTTTACTTTCCCCTACTCCTATCACCTTGGTTCAGGAAAGAAGGAAGGACAATCCTGAGCTCCAACTTCTGTCATATCTCACAGAAACGGATGAAGAAAAGGAACAGTGGATAAAAGTGGGAGCGAAGGAAGATGATCAAGGTATCTGGAGAATTCCAACAGGACAAGCAGTGATGCCTATTGGAACAAGGAAAGAACTGATGCAGCTGTATCATGGTAAGGTGCATGCTGGAGCAAAAGCAATGAAAGCTCAAATCAGTGAGACTTGGTGGTGGCCACGAATGATGAGAGACATTGATGATTATTGTAGGAGATGTTTGATTTGCATGAAAGCAAATGTGGGAAAGTCTGTCAAGGTGCGAATGTCACATGCACCTAGACCAACAGGGCCATGGACACATCTCCAAATTGATTTCACAGGACCATTGTCACCCAGTGGAGGGTATCAGTACATTCTAGTAATCATTGATCGATTTACTAGATGGGTGGAAGCATTCCCAACAAAAACTTGCACAGCTGAAGCTGTAGCCCGAGTAATGGTGGAAGAAGTGTTTCCTCGCTGGGGCCTCCCATATGAGATTGATTCAGACAATGGAACCCATTTCACTGGAAAATTGATGAAAGAAGCAATGAAACTGATGGGGATTAAACAGAGATTCCACATTCCCTATAGGCCACAAAGTTCGGGTATGATTGAACGATCAAATCGAACTTTGAAAACATCCCTTACTAAAGCTATTCTGCAGACTGGCCAAGGTTGGCATAAATTGTTACCCGCTATATTGTGGAACTTAAGAGCAACTCCAAACAGAGTAACAGGACTAACCCCTTTTGAACTGATGACTGGAAGAGCAATGGTCCTACCTCCTGATGCTCCGCCGCCAGCGGGAACAGGAGGGGATTCTACGTTGTTCCAAGAAAAGTTAAGACGGTATCTCACAATGCTGGACAAAGCTACCAAAGAAAACAACCAGAAAGTGCGAGAAGCCCAGCAGCAGTGGGATGAAAAACACACCACTACTGATATTCCACACATTCCCGAGTTAGGCAGTTTTGTTATGGTCAAACGTATTCCTAGGAAAGGTTTAGAGCCTAGGTGGGAAGGACCGTACGAGATACTTCTAACAACAGACACGAGTGTGTGTCTTAAAGGGAAGGGGGTGGGAACAGATAGATGGTATCATTGGTCGCAAGTCAAACCTTGTCTAGTGAATGAACAAAATGAGGACGATAGCTTATGGCCAGAAAATGAGCACTGTTCGTCCATCAGTTTTAAAACCTGGATAACAAAGGAATGATGTTTAATTATTTCTCTGCTTCCTTTTCAGGAATCAATTCCAATTCCTCCTGATCCATTTTGCGTTGAAATTCTCTATCCTCTTTATTTGGGTGGAATTCATGTTCCACATGTGCAATTGCTGCAATTAGAACCACAGTGGTGGAGTAATGATTTAGTAGAGGAAAGAAATAATGAACTCTTTGAAATGGTTAAGAGAGTTAAAGAGAGTGTTAAAGCAGCTCAAGAGGAGGGAATTCAAGCAATAGGTCATGTAGTCGTAGCAAATGGAATAGCTCAATTGATGTCTGAAAGAAAATTAACACAAATTCCAGGGAATTTATCATGGTCAGATTGGATAGTTTTGACTATGGTAGGAGTTCTTGTGTTTATGCTCGTAATAAACATTACCATATGTGTTACTAGACGAAGAAGTACTAAACCTATTAAATTGGTTATTTCTAACCAAATGGATAAGGTCGAGAATGGAAAATATAGGGTGAAATAGGAGATTTCATACACTACATACAAAACACAACCCCACGAACAATTAACACCTGCTTACTGATTTACACCCCAAGGGATAGGATTCTTTAACATCAACTTTTATGTTAGTTTGTTATTTTGACCAGGAACTGGAGGAGTTCAGGTACCGGACGAGTCCAGGCACTGGTGAAGACTTATTAGTTTTTCCTTTCCTTTAGGAAGCTGGGGTTCATTTTAAATGCATACACATAGACGTAATTACACACATAGTATGCGGGAACATATCACGGGTTGGGGTCATTTTCTTTTGTTTGTTTTATTCCCATTTCCTTATGTTTCTATTCTTTTGTCCTTTGTATGTCTTTTCTTGGTCTGCTATTTCTCTCCTCACTATCTCTCCATTAGGTTGGTGATGGTGTGGAACTTGACGGCCGTAGTTCCAGTGGAGGGAGATGAAGATTAAAATTTCATTGTTTTAATATTATTTATATTATAATCAAATGTATATTCTATTTGAAAGAGTGTAATGCATGAGAGTTGAGTGTAATGCATGATGTGCAGGAGAAGAAGAGATATTTTGGTTTCACAGGAATGTGTGCGTGTATTGTGAAGGGGGGTGCACACGTAGCACATGTTTCTGCTGATGCAGGAGAGGGGGGCTCCATGATGAAACAACTGATGTACAGTATTCCCTATAAGGAAGTAGAATGTGCATGTATGAAGCATACGTGCTATTTTAAAGAAACCAACTTGTTTTTCTCAACCTTGTAAGGACTTGTATGATCTCTAGTCATGGTATATAAGATCAATGTAACACACTACCCGCTAGAGAAGTGATGCCCTAGAGAAGAAAAGCCCAGAGAAGAGAAGGGCAGAGACGAGAGACACATTGAAGAAATAGAATAAACTTCTCTCCTGACACACAATAAAGTTTTCCTTGGCAAGGCAACTTGGTGTTCGGTCCTGTGATTCAACTATACGGGGACAAAAGCTGTAATTTCAGATCAACAATGTAATGCTGTGTGAGAGATTGTGAAGATTGATGTGTTTCCGTGGTTGAGAGATTATACGAAAACATATCTATGCGTAGATTGTCTGTTCCTCTTCTTCTGTGCTTTTTCCTGTTGTGGAGGTTAGAAAAAGCGCATGGATTGTAGTGTGGATCGCCTGTGGCTGACCGTATGCTCGTGACCGTTCGGGATGAACACATGTACCGTTACACCCCTATTATATGAGGATTTGGTTTTCTTGACACCTCTGTCTCTTCTCTGTGTTGACGCAGCCGCAGAACCGGTCAGTACAATGTTCAGAGGTCCAAAGGCCCCGTGGCGGCTCCGGGGTCGGGCTCGGGCTCGGGCAAGGCCCCGTACCAGCGCTGCAGCTCCCAGGACTCTCTGGACGAGCAGGTCATGGTGGACTACTACAAAGAGGTGGAGATCATCCAGCGCAGTGGAGACGCAGAGACGCAGGAGGACGTGCAGCTGAAGGTGGCTGATGGTGAGAGCACAACCTCACTTCATTATTTCATTTTTACACACACATTGGTGGGGCTGATCAAATCTGCAGCCATTTTTGTTGCATTAAATGCCAATGGTTACAGTTTTATTTGTTCTTCAGACATTCCTCTTTTTAGCTTTATTTATAATTTTTTTACAATGTGAATTGTGTCAAAGCAGCTTTACAGTGATAATTTTGGCTCTCATTGTCCAGCTCAATTAAACTCAGGATTGATTCATTCCGTTGTAAAAATCAATAGTTCTTAATTTAGTTAATTTATTTGTATATCAGCACTGGAGGAAACAGTGATGTCATCGTGTGACCCATGTTTGGTTTTCAATCATTGAAAATGGGTTCAACAATTTCCTCACGCACCATACCTCTGGGATTTGACCATACAAGACCTTAAACATGAACATAACAAAAGAAAAGCTTAAGAACTGATATCTAAAAGGATATCTTTAATACTTATTGAGTTATAGATATGCAGACTTTTGGGGAAAATAAATGCTTTTTCCCATTTTTGAATGGTCATCGTTGGCATTTAATGCAACAAAGATGGCAAAAGTCAACAGATTTTACTAATAGATCTATCAATATCTGTGCCAAAGTAATGCGGCCGTCTTTCTAAAGTCATTTTTACAGCCCTGTAATCTGACTCCAAATCTCAGGTGAAAATGTATATTTTAACCTCCTCTACAAAATCACATAAATATTCATTTAATATTTGGATTTATTCATGTATTCAGAAAAAATATGAACAAAATCAAAAAGACACGGATTGACCCTCCTGTAAACGTCTTAAATCAGCTGAAAGTGTCACAGATTGGCGAGTCATTCGTCACATTATGTTGTGTTGCTCCTGGTAAAAGCCTTTGTTGCAAAAGATTGTGATGACAAATGAGTTTCTCGTACATTTTCAACATATTTTCTGCTGAGTTCAGCATGCCATGCGAAGCAAGATTAAAATGTTACTTGCACTTACACTTTCTGCCAGACTGCTGGCACACATGGAGCGGGAAAACCTGAGCCTTAAGTGTTAAACTTCATATTAAATGTCTTGCATTCACTTTTAACTTTAATTATAAGGCCGTAAAAGGTCTTAAATGTCTTGAACAGCTTAGAGAAAAGTCTTGGAGAAAAGGCTCTGAGGTCATTTAGATCTGTCACTTTAAAAATAGAAATAGAACATTCAACTTGTCTAAATTTTAAATAGAAAATTCAATCTTACTGGCTGGCATATGAAGGGTGTACCACAAAGCTTTCACTGGATTTGTCATGATTCAACACATAATATTGCACCAGCGTGCAGCAAAGTGTTTAATATTTAATATTTCCTCCATGTTTAAAGACAATAGGCTTAACTTACAGGAAGAACCAAAAATATAAACCCACGGACGGATCGCTCATGACATCAGCAGGAATTGTTTGGTCCCT
>CM076072.1:30750000-30857500 GCA_038088235.1 Zacco platypus
GTGTGTGTGTGCAGCTCACTCTGATTGGTTGAGGATGAAGCAATGCCTGTGTTTTTATTTTAGATTGCAAAAATGCCAAGTCAAAGATTTATAACATTAGTGGAATCACTTCATGTGCGTCTCATTGAGTAAAAGTGACCTCTGCTGGTCAGTCTGTGGAACTGACTCTCTCATCTTTCGGCCTGTCGCAGGATTTCCGAGTGTCTCAGGATAAGACCGGACAGACAAAAGTAGGCGATCTCTCCGCTGAGGACATGAAGAAAGTTCGCAGACTCGTTCTCATTGAGATGAGCGCTCTGTTCGACACGTGTGGAATCGAGGTGAAGGCCCATAAAGCTCTCAAGGTCAAAGTGAGAGGTCAGTTCCTCTGATATGTGTGGGACATAGAAAAGATCTGGGCCATTTAGTTCACGCATGCTGGAGACAAATACTCGGTCAAACTAGTTCTGTTCATGTCCCTGAATCATAAACATCGCTCTGTCATCCGTAGAGTCGGGTTTGTTCGGTGTTCCTCTCTCGACGCTGCTGGATCAGGACCAACGGAGGATCCCAGGAACCAAAGTGCCTCTCATACTGCAGCATGTAAGAGAGAACCAAACAACTCGAGAAAAAATATCAAAAACATGAAGCCGTTTTCAACACATAATGTTTCTTGATCATCAGAGTGATTTCTGAAGGATCATGTGACTCTGAAGAAAATTCAGGAATAAATGACATTTTACAGCTATTTTATTTTGTAATAATTAGTGCTGCTGAAGTTATCACACACTTTTCTGTGATTTAATTGCATCTAACGTGATTTTTCTTTTTAAATATTTTTATTTTGTAATAATTTCACATAAACATAAAGACACTGAGACTAAACATTTAATGGCGTCTTTTTATACCAAGATATAAAGATGTCGACTGATGTTTTATTAAAGCTGTTTGACAGTACAGTATAATCGAAAGCCAGCCATTTTAACGTTAGGCTTTAAAAGCATTTAAAGTGAACTTAAAACAAATTTATGTTCCTTTAATAAATCACGGCTCAACGCTGAGGTTTTACTGTTGGCCCAGTTTAGACCGGTTCAGATTTTTATTTAGAAAGTTGTCTTCGACCCATGTGACCTTGTAAACAGTGCTTTAAGGTTATCAAAGTGTAGGAAATTCTACATTCAAACACTTTACAGTCCTCACTAAATATAGATTAATCCTTTTTAAAGCCTAGTTATTCAGTGAAGAGCGGATACGGTGTTGAGTGCGTTCAATTCCAGTGTGTTAAACTGAGAAAATGAATAACATGCATTAACGCATTAGTTTTGACAGCCGTAGTAAAAATATGAATTTTTGATCCTATAAATGCAGCGTTGCTTGAGTAGAGGAAAATCTCACTGACCCAAACGTTTGAGCAGTTGAGCTCGAGAATGACGTTAAACTCTTGTTTTTCAGCTGATCTCCCATATCGAGGAGCAGGGTTTGGACACGGAGGGAGTTCTCCGGATTCCTGGAGCCGCCACCAGAGTCAAGGTGAGGCCGTGCCGCAGACCATGTGTTATTTCTGTAGTCTTTACGTCAGTGTAACCTCTTTACGGTGTGTTTCCCAGGCAGTCTGTCAGGAACTGGAGCACAAGTTTTATGAAGGCACGTTTCCATGGGAGAGTCTGAAGCAGCACGACGCCGCGAGTCTGCTGAAGCTGTTCATCAGGGAGCTGCCGTACCCTCTGCTGACCGTCGAGTACTTCAACGCCTTCATCTCAGTGCTGAGTGAGTCGCCACACATCGCTGCGAAATAACACATTTCATTTACTGTAGATTTACTCGCCCTCAGCCCATCCAAGATGGATTTTTTCTTCAGTGCAACAGCTGAAACTGAGCCTCGTGATTCGGACGTGCCGTCAGTTTCAGATTAAAAAACTACAAAATTAATATCCACCTGCGGCTCCTGACGATACACTGGAGTCTTAAGAAGTGAAGCGATCGATATTTACAGCATCATTACCTGTAATCCACAGCCTCGGCAAACGGCTCCGAGCGCGTTCTCGACAGTTTCCTGTCACGCCGAGCGACCTCACGCGTGACGCCGTGCTCGTTTTAGGGGTCTAATATGGGTGAACTATCCCTTCAAGGCCCTGAAGTACTTCATGCAAACTTAGGAGCTTTCCTAATAATAAAAACCGGTATCTTGTGTCGGTATCTTCAATGTCGTGAGCTAGCTTTAACAGCATAATACTCAGAATACAGTCACTTCAACAGTCACGCCTCGCTTTAATGTAGTTATTTAAACGTAAGACGATATTAAGACGTGTCCCTCCTCGGCTAAATTCAAGCATCAAAACGCTGTAAATTAAAGACTTCTTGTGCACTTTAGTGAGATTAAATGAATCAAATGTGCTGAAATCATTGATCTCGCGCGTCAGTGATTATAAAGATTTACGTCATACGTAATACGTGATTTAATAATGCTTAATATTTATTCAAAAGCGAAACTTAGTGAAAAACTATTACAGAAAAATGTGTAAATAAATGATCCTCTGCCGCCATCTGATGATTATACTGGAAATGAACATCTTTATTATTTATGAATAAAAGTGTTTGGTTACGGTTTATTTTAGGGTGTCAGTATTACAGCGTATTTATACAGTACTGATTAATAATAATTAAAACATGCACTTACTGTAGGATCAGGATGAGGGTTTGCTTTACGGTTAATTGCATGTAATTATGCATAATTTATAGTTAATACTATAGTAACTACATGTGTAACAACGACACTAAAATAAAGTGTTGCCAAGTGTTTTCTATCAAATGTTGATCTTGAAACGTCTCAGAAAGATTTGGGAAAGTGTGCGTTTCTTATTCAAACGTTCGTTTTTATATCATCTATCAGTAAAAACGGTCAAATTAGGCACGTGTGATAAAATATAAAAACAACATTAAACAGTGAAACGCTGATGGTTTCGTGTCGATGTGCAGAATGACTCCAGGAAGTAACTAAAGCTCAAATCAAATCAGTGTTTGACTCGTCAAGTTTATTTCCTACAACGGGTCAGAACTAGTTTTTTTTTTTGTGGTTGTTTTCTCACTGCTGTCACTTCAGCTCTGTGTTTCTCTGATGGAGAGGAAAGCACCGCACATATTACCTGTGGGCTGACAGTACATCACTGAGGGTTTGAAGTGAATGAGTGTGTGTGATTGTGTCTGTTCTGAGCAGAACTGCCCACGAAGAAACAGCAGCTGCAGGCGCTCAATCTGCTGGTGCTGCTGCTGCCCGAACCCAACAGAGACACGCTCAAGGTACGTCCGCACGCGCTCGCATGACTTCAGAACGCCCTCGGGTCGCTTCACCTCGTCTCCGTGTCTTCCAGGCTCTGATGGAGTTCTTCGAGAGAGTGATCGACCGTAAGGACAGGAATAAGATGACCCTGAACAACGTCGCGGTGGTGATGGCGCCCAACATCTTCATGTGTAAGGGCTTCCGCAGTAAGATCAGCGAACAGCAGGAGTTCGCCATGGCCACCGGCACCGCCAACATCGTCCGGCTGCTCATCCGCTACCAGAACCTCCTCTGGACGGTGCGTCGACTCGGCACGTTCTTGGTGCTTGTTCAGCTCGATGCTCAAAGTCTTTTTCTGTGTCTCAGATTCCCAAGTTCATCCTGAATCAGGTGCGGAAACATAACATGGAGAACCAGAGGAAGATGAACCGAGACAGAGCGGTTAAAAAACTGCTGAAGAAGATGGCCTACGACCGCGAGAGAGCCTCCGACAAGCAGGAGAAAAACACTGAGGTGAGAGAGAGCGAATCACACGGTCCATTACACTGAACCAAAGGACGGCTCAAAGCGAAGCGGGAAGTGCAGTCGAGTGTGTGTCCGTGTTTCCCACCCGCCGAGTGAATGTGAGGCACTGCGGCTCCACTCTGACACCCGGTGGACGCGCAGGACAACTGCACGAGCCGGTGATATACTCTGAACAGATCCTGCAGATACTGACACATGATCTGATTTAACCCTATAGGTTCTGTTTCATAAATGATTCACATATTTCATAATTCTCTCTCCTTCTGTCTCTGATCGTTTAGACTCGTTTATCAAGTAAAAGTCTTTTAGTGTAAATGTACAAACGTCCTTAAATGTAAGAATAACTTTGATATTGTTAGTAATATTTCAGCTGGACTGCTACATTTGTAACTTTCATTCATGGGGATAACGATGATAATTTGACATGGTTTAGTGAAAGATTTTTGCTCATCTTTTGGAAAATGCAGTTTTAAAAGTAAAACATGATGACTTTATCCAGAAGACGGCTGCAGATCTCCACTGTTTGACTAAGAGTTTTCAGTCGGTTTGAAATCACAATTATAACAATAAAAATACTTTGTCAAAGTTTAAAAAAATCAGTTTTTCAACCCTTTTTACATTGTGATCAGAATCAAACCTGAGAGATCAATCAACAAAGAGTCTTCAGAGTTTATTGTTTATTTCAATCATCCGTTTTTCGTGTAACTTTAATTTGCTCTTCAGTTACTAAATCAACAGAATAAAAATCAACAGTTATATTACATATTGACAACAAATACATGACATGACACGTGTGTGTGTGTGTGTGAGTGTGAGTGTGTGTGTGTGTGTGAGTGTGTGTGTGTGAGTGTGAGTGTGTGTGTGTGTGTGTGAGTGTGAGTGTGTGTGTGTGAGTGTGAGTGTGTGTGTGTGAGTGTGAGTGTGTGTGTGTGTGTGAGTGTGAGTGTGTGTGTGAGAGAGAGTGTGTGTGTGTGTGTGTGTGTGAGAGTGTGTGTGTGTGAGAGAGAGCAGTATCATTTAGTGTTGTGGATGTTTTAAAGTGTTTCTCTTCAGTTCTGTCTGTGTGTTCTGAGTTGTTTCTGACTCTGAGGATTAATTTTGTTCATTGTCTCAGTGTCTTCAGAGACCCCGAACAGCTCGAGTCTCACTTTTTTTCCACACTAACATAAAAACGCACATCATTCCAGTTTATAAAACAAAAAGAACATTTTTTTTTAAATTTCATAAAACGTCATTTGTGGTTAAAAAGACCCCGATCAGCGCCAGAGAGTTGAATATCATCTCAGACATATTAAAATTGGCAGATGTTGATATTTAGATGCATTTTTTCTGCTTTACAACTTTAAAGATCTCAGATTTACATTAGAAACGTGTGTTTTGCCCGTATAAAGATCAGCATCTGCTGTCTGTTTTTGCTCAGGTTGGGCCTCTGAATAAAACGAAGCTGTTTTTTCCTGAAGCCTGATGGATCAAATATGAGCCTATAGTATAAAAGTTTTGTCTAAAGGTTCAAAAAACTGTTCCGAGTGTTTTTCAGGCTTCACGGGGTTAATGTGTGAGTTCTCACTGGAGTACATGTTTGACTGTGTGTGTGTGTGTGTGTGTTCAGGCTGAAGGAGGCTTCATACGGGTTCAGGCTCCTCAGTTCTCGATGGTGTCCATGGCCGTACAGCTGACGGAGGATCTGAAGGCCTCAGACGTGCTGACACGCTTCCTCAGTCAAGAGAGGTGAGCGATCGCTCTCGAGCAGCTTTAACACACACTAGCACACGTCTGAGAGGTTGTGATGTGTGTTCCAGGTCTCTGTCTGTGAAAAGAGAAGATCTGTGTCTCTATGAGATGGGAGGAAACATCAGTGAGTATCTAATTATTAATGAATCGCACAACTGTAACCAATCCACTCGATCGAGTGCAAGACGAGCGCTACAATCCGATAAGTTAATCTTAAAACGGATCAGGATGCTGAAGGGAAGTGTGTGTTTGTGTTTGTCTAGAGGAGAGATGTCTGGATGAAGAGACGTACATCAAAGCTCTCCTGGAGCTCAACCCCAGTGCAGAGTGGGTCATCAAATCCGTCCAGCACTGACTCAACCAAACATGCCAATCAACCATCACGCCACGTGCCTTAAAGACCACGAATGAAGGGAAAGCAGCGGTTCTTCATTACAGCTCTGGGATTCAGAGTCTGAATATATTCAGCTCTCCTCCGCCACGACTGAACATCTCCTCTCTCTCACCATCAGACGCTCGAGTGGCAGTTGTACGTACATTATTTGTACTAGAAGCCAAAATGTAGTCAGGTTTTACACATTTCATCACTTTCTTACAAAAAATGTCCAGGTCATGTTTCGTATTAGAGCAAAACAAGAAATGACAGATGATTTCCTTTGTTTTTGTATTATTTTCAATACATTTCCCTCCAATATCTCACTACTATATGCTTCTGTAATGCATCTTGATTTCGTCTTATGCTCGATTCTCAATATAAATAATATATTATGTTTTTATCATTGTGGTAAGCGTTCCTTTGCATTATGGGAGTGAGGACCAGGGAACATTAATTGTCATGAAAAATGTGCAAAGAATGATTGATATTTATAAATTAATAAAATAATTTGTGATTTAGAAAATTACAATATACAATGAATTTCTTTTGGGGTGAAATGTGACCTGGACATATTCTTTGTGAGATGCACCTAGCCACATCTCATTCATATTTAATTTATATATATATATTAATTATTAATATATATTAATTATATATATATATATATATATAATTACATCACATGGTCTCAGATCATTAAAGGACTGAGGTACACCTAAATTTCATACATTTCTTCTTCCATCATATGAATTTCTTCCTTCCTTTGTGACATGTGATCTTACTATCATCTCTTTTAATCAGTCACATGACAATTTCTCCACTCGTACTTTAGCTCTCACTGCCAATAAAATGTCTCTGTGTTAGTTGTTCAGCCACTCCCAAGGATCTTGGATGTACTTTTAATTCCTGTTTTGCAATTGTGGAGAAAAAAAGTAGCAGCAGGTCAGAGGATGTTGTAGATCTTTAAAAGACCTCATGAAGTACTTCAATGGAGGGAAACACCTGGCAGACGTCATTTAAATGTAGTTTTGAGCTGTGATTTTTATTTTTTACTTCTACGTCTATTGCTGATGTTTATTATGCTGAAAACTGTGAACATGGCCGAAAGTGACTGTTGCTGTATGTTTTAATGCTTCTGAAATAACCACTAAATGTTTTTGTAAATAAACGTGTAATTCCTCATCTCCTGTATTTTATTCTCTGGTCGCTGGTGTTGTGTGGCGTGGAGGAGAATCCCAACATGTTTTGTTCTACTCATCCCTGAAAGGACTTTTGGGGTTGGTTAAACCTTGTTTCATAACTTCTTTTCATGACAAATTTATTTAAACATATATTAAATAAGACATTACTAACAGGTAAAGTAAATATGATGAATATATAAGCTAATATAGGTCATATATTCAGTGAAATGCTCCTCTAGAGTTGATTTCTCTTCATGCTGTGGACACTGAATGACTTGCCTGAGGTGAATGTAATGCTACGTGTTTTTCTGTGGTTGAAACACTGCTTGAGAGATTACGCGTAAACATATCTATCCATAGATCGTCTGTTCTCCATCTTCTGCGCTTGGTTAACAAACAGCGTTGCATTACAGCTCGCGCCCCCTTCTGGACTGAGTGTGAATCGCCTGTGACTGACTGTAGTCGTTACACCCCTAGAACGTAGTTTATTCAAAACTGATTATTCTTTGTTCTTCAATAACATTCTTACATATATTTAGATTGTGTGGATCTTATTTCAGAAAATTAGCTGACATTTTTACATTTATCCCCAGCTAGTGTTACAGCTCAACCCAGGAGTGCGGTAGGTTGTAACAACAGAATTCTCTGAGTTTGACATTAATTCACTTAATCTGTGATTCTGTAGTACATTATAGTAGACAAATGTGGCTAAATTTTGAGAGGTCTAGAACAAACAACCACTGAATAATCGAAGCTCACACAAAAAGTGTTAGTTTCATTCCCGGTTTCCCCCGACTGATATCCAAATCAGGACAAAAATGTAACATTTGAAACAAAATAATAATCTCTGATTTGATTTATTGTAAACAAAATGTGCATACTGATAAATGTTTTAAACATGGATGTGTAAATGGTTCAGGATTGTGCATGTACAGACCTGATTGGACCACCATTACAGGATTTACAGATGTTACATTTATAGTGTTCCAGTTCCTTGTTTTAATGTTATTAATGCATGTGTAGCTGCAGACGAGCGTTTTTACATGATGAGAATGTGTTTGAGGCGGTGCGGTTGTACAGTAGCTCGTAGCGCGTGTGTGTAGAGCTGAAACGGTGTCTGGACGCAGTGTGGTGTGGACAGATGTCCGGCTCTCATGAGGTCACACACAGCATCCAACATGGCCTTCAGCTGGGCTTTATCTGCCGGAGAAACACATCCACCAACATTATGATGTGGAACCATAAAGCCTGCAGTCGCGCTCAACATCTCTTTGCTTTACCTTTCCTGTGGCGTCTTTTCCACTGGGTCAGCCAGAAGCCCTTTAGAGTCACATTGTGGAATATAAAGGATTTCTGCTCGGGAGGAAATGCAATATAAACGTCAGACACTTGAGGAATGCTCTGGGTTCAGTTCAATTAATAGGACGTTTTTCATATTTAAGTGCTATAATAGTCTATTTACCAACACAGAAAACATGAACCCAGGCAAGCAAAAAACGAGACGGTCAGATTCCGCTCTCCTAATGACGTAGGAAGGAGATCTTACTATAATATTACGGCCCCTTAATCTGCACGTTTCAGTCCCCGGTGCCGCCATTTTGTTTTCGCAAGCGATTACCGCAGAAAATATTTACACTTATCTGAAGGAATTTACTGGATATATGGATCAAAACAGTTTTAAAAACATCACAACATACCTTGGAATGTTACGTCAACATGGGACTAGTCTGATAAAACCACTTACTGAGTCAAATCAAACTGAACTCCAGTCGTGACGCTTCTTAATGATAATAATCTCATTGATTTGCCAATTTGCTATTGCTTCCTGATTAGTTAATCCAGTGGTAGATGACGTGTTAATAGCAGCGGTTACTGATTACTCATGATTTGTGTTAATCAATATTATTATTGAGCATCATAAACTCACAGCAGGGATCTGGAGCGGTCTTTTGGCCATCCCTCCGTAGGTGACCATCGTTCCTCCACAACTGAAATAAAAGAGGACGTCCGTCAACAACCTCCCATTGATCACAAACTGCAGTGCGTTTGAAACTTACTCGAGATTAGACAACACGAGTCCTCCGCTCAAGCCCCCGACACAGTTCAGGCCCAGTTTAGGTTTGGGAACCTCCTACAGAAACGTAATTTCTGTGTTTAAGCAATTCTGTAGAAATCACTGAAATCCAGCGGTTGCAGAAGAGCAGAATCCCTCACCTCGAAGACCCGATGAAGCCCGGATGACATCACTTCCTCTTCTGTCATGACATAATCAGCTCCCAGTGACTGAAGCTCATCGATCAACTCCGCACAGTCTGGTCTGAGTTCAAGAAATAGTTTAAGAAATCCATTTCAGCGGTACACTATAGTGGACACTATACCACAAGGGATTATTACAAAGAACTTCTTCTCTCAAGGTCTTCTGTACCTGTCTCTGATGATGTTGATGGTCTTCAGGCCCATTGCTGCAGCGATCTGAATCACGGCCTGTCCCACTGCGCTGTTAGAGGCGTTCTGAATCACCGTACAACCTGCACAACACACCAGGGATGAGCTTCTGTTTCTTCTGTAAAATAGAAACACTAAACCACATTTGAGTTTTCATACCAGGAGTGAGAGTTTGGAAGTCGTGCAGCATCCTGTAGGCAGTGCAGGGGTTCACGAAGACAGTGGCGGCCCCCAGAAGAGAGATGTCTTTAGGAACAGATATGAGCTCATCCTCTTCACACACAGCACCTGTCCTCCATGTGCCTGACACACAAAATGGTGGTGATTCTCAGGAGTGCGAGGCAAACGAACACACTTGCCTGTCTACTGTTCCAACCTGGGTTCTGATGCCTTCATTTGAGCGTCTAGAAATGGGCGGATTTGTGCATGATTTAGGGTTTTTGGCATCGGTTTTAGGGAATGCCTGTTTGGAAACAGAGGCTATCACAGTGTGTAATAGATGTGATCGTCCTGGCTTAGAGCTCACAAGATCGGCCGTTCCCAATCGGGGTAAAAGCCCACTGGAGGCATGGATTCAGTATATAAGCTGGTTCTCACCAAGTTATTTTCTAACTTTTGATGTTTTCTGTGTTGGTGTAACCCCTCTACCTGGGTCCTACTCGACCCGCTCTGAGCAGGCCTCAAACCCGGGTCTTCCAGTATGGGAGCCGAACGCTCTAACAAGGAGGCTAAAGGCTGCAACCTCTAGCGTCTCATCTCTTGAGGTCAGAGGAGTAAGGTTTACTCGCACAGCAACTTCTAGCTGGCCTCCGTTACACTCACTCCCCTAAACCTCACTCCCATCCGGGTCACGGCACCAATGTAACCCCTCTACCCGAGTCCTACTCGACCCGCTCTGAGCGGGCCTCGAACCCAGGTCTTCCAGCATGGGAGTCGGACTCTCTAACAAGGAGGCTAAAGGTTTACTCGCAAAGCAACTACTACCTGGCCTCCGTTACATTGGTAATATCCATTGTAATGTGATCATCCTAACCTCTGTAGCAAACTTCCTCCCCGGTTCATACTACCATATTACACCTTATCTGTTTTGCTAAACACTGGCGATGCCATTGTGAACATTACTCCACTGTTTGGAGCCCACAGGGGCTTGTTCAAGTTCTATGTGGCCTGACTGAACGCCGTTCCCTACTGATGCAATGCCGAGTGAACCGCAATGGAAAAGGAACATCTCTGGTTACTCACCTAACCCTGAGATTTAGGAAACGAGGGATGACCGAGCATATCGTTCCCCGTCATAAGATTTTGAGCTAATGGTATTCGACCTGGTGCTCGTATTAATAAACCTGAGGCTTGGCCTTAGTTCTGGGACCTTAATTTGAGCTTCTAGAAATGGGCGGATTTGTGTGTACTCACCCTTAAAACTGCATTTAGGGAATGCCTGTCTGGAAACAGATGTGATCGTCCTGCCTTAGAGCTCACAAGGTCGGCACTTCCCAATCGAGGTAAAAGCCCACTCCACTGGACACGTGGATTCAGGATATAGGCTGGTTCTCACCAAAATCTTTTCTAGCTTGGATGTATCCTCTCTCACTTCACAGGTGCTTTCTGAGCAAGAGAGCTAAGTCTGTGTCGGCAATATCCACTGTAATCTCATCATCCTAACCCCTGCTGTGAAGAGCTGGAGTAAACTCCCTCCCCCGTTCATACCATGGTATACTGCCTTATGTGACGACCCCTGCTGTCGTTTTCAGATACGAAGTTCGCTTGCGAATTACCTCGATTGATCGTCAATTGGAGACACCTGTTCTGGGTTAGACGCTCCTTTAAAAGAGACCTTCAACTGGCGATCATGCTATCATGAACATTACTCCTGCTGCTGGTTCAAATTCTAGGCTAGAATGCTGTGATTGTTCCCTATAGTTACTGATGCAATGCCGAGTAAACCACATTGGAAAGGGAACGTCTCTGGTAACTCATGTAACCTTGGTTCACTGTGATATAAGGAACAAGAGATGACCAAGGGTTTCGTTCTCAGTCATTTAGTTATAAGATTTTAAATGACCTGCAACACAAAAGTTGTACTCCGTTTTTTAACACAACAGGATTGAATGCTTTGATGTTCAAAAGTGAATACCTCCTTACCAAAGCCAGCATCTATGGGCACGACCCAATCACCAGGCTGGAAAGATGTGACATCACTGCCCACCTCCAGCACCTCTCCCACGCCCTCGTTCCCCCCCACCGCCGGGAGGGGGCACAAGATTGGGTACGACCCTACAATGTGGAGACATGACCCGGTCAATTCAGCCTCTATCGCACCAAAGAGTAGAACAGAATTTCTACAAAATATCTGATTTAAACAGCACCAGACAGAAAGATATCAGAACAGACATGACTTTACCCTGGATCATGTTCATGTCTGCAGGATTGACGGGAGCCGCGAGCATCCGGACTCTCACCGAGCCATCTTTCATCGGAGGCAACGCCAGCTGCTCCATCCTGAAGACAAATGACCCGTGGTCAGTGAGAGTTACTCCACAAGTGTCCTGCAGTTAATCCACCGCTTACCAGGACTACAATATAGCAATATTTTCAGATATTTCATAAAAAAAGTGAAAAATTAAGAGGTCTGAATTAGATATACACCGGTACTAAATTTCTCCACCGATTACGATAACTGATTATTCAGTGATATCTGCCAATACCTTCTTTTAAATTAATAATAATTGCATTGTAATTAATAGTTAATTATTATATTTTTAATAATTATATTTTGAAAGATATGCAAATAAAAAATTTTATTCATCAACTGCTATCAGTTATAAACATAAACACATATTACTTAAATTCTGAGGATTTTCTAAATGTTTTGACTTCATATAAATACTATTAATATTGAACTTCAAACTGGTTTCTTACCATTTTCTTTACACAAAGCCCAAATGCAGTGCGTTTTCCTGACCCCTTTTGATTGACAGGATACATCCGCCCCGAGAATCAGCTGTTTTTAATCTAGAGCTGCACCGATAAATCGGCTGATAAAAGCAAATTTTCACACTATCGGCTATCGTCTTATTGGTAGATATATATCGGTGCATCTCTAATCTGAATACTTCAATAAACTCTAGTCTCTTAAAAAAGCAAACAAACAAACAATAGAAACCACCACCACCAACAAAGAACAACAGTTTGATTCAGCTGGCTGGATAATCCCAATCATAATTGCCAAGTTCTTCCTGTCAGTTCATGTGAGTTTGGGCTGAGGTATGGCTGTTAGTCATTCATGCATCACAAATAAAAGTCACATTAAGAAACAATCAAATCAACATAATCCACTGCTATGAGCAGATAGAGACTGATATGTCCATACCTCACAGTATCAATGTTATTCAAGTGTTCTCTGTAAACTAAAGCCGAGCAGTGGTGAGTCTCTCTCCACACTGTAGAGCATCTCTGAGGGACTCTCGGGCTGTTCCTCCAATCACGGGCGGCTCTGAGTAGACTCCTGATGAGCATGACTCTCTCTCTCTTCTGCTGTCCTCTATGAGTTCAAAGGCTGTGCGCTTTTGAAAAAGCACGCTTCCTTTTAATAGTTCTGCTTTCAAGTCTTTCAGACAGGAAACCGCACTATTTAACTGTTTCAGGATTGTGACCGTGAGGAATTTTTCACACCGTTTAATGGTCATGTGACAACACCTGTAATACCGGTGTCACCGGGATGAGGGAATGGAATGAACTGAAAACGCTCTGTGTTTGCCTGTGAATACCTGTGCAGATCTTACTTTTACTTTCAAATTAGCTCCAATTCAGGTGCAGTATTTACTTGAATGGTGTGTTATTATTCTTCATGAAAAACACAATTAATCCTGTGTAGGTTCCCTATTAGGTTTTAGATTCCAAAATTTCCGCCATCGTCTCGTCAGTCAACTCCTCTGTGCTGCGACTCTCGATGAAGGTTTTTAATTGTAAGGTCTGCTTTCCAACTGAATTAAATGATTTGAATTACTATAAAAAAACAAAACGACGCTTGGCGCGGTGGGCAAGTGACATTATCGGTATTGCGGCTGAACACCGTCAACTATCGCAGCAAGCAATTGTGTACTGCATATAGAGATATATAATGTACAAAGCGCGAAACACCCTGGGTTGTGAATTGTGAATGTTTATAGGCAGACAGCAAATTCTAATCCTCAGTTTATGAATTCCTCTATTATCCATAGCAAAAAAACAAAGAACATCTGTTCATCTTTAGGTTAATCAGACTGTGTGCTATATATAAGAAAGTATCATGTTGCAGGAGAAATAAAGCGGCCCGAGAACCGACCCTTGTGGAACACCATGTGATATATCATGCAGTTACCTGAGAAACTGGAAGGAGACACTGTGATTTGATGATTTGCATTTTAAAATGCTCCTGTACATGGGGATTTTAGATGCATACTGAGACTTTTTGTGTGTGGTAGAATCTGTGATCTCTGACCCAGTTTCCTTGTGTTTTCCACTGGCAACCCAGTGTTGAAATACATACAGTAAATTGGCAGTGGGCGGGCCACACAAACCAAAAGAAAAACGCATATTTCGCATAAATGCATATTTCAAAGTAACTGCCTGTTTGTTTTCCAGAGAAACGAGTATGTGAACTTAGCATGTTTTTTTAATAAATAACTAAAGGTGAGCCTTGAAATGACCTAAAAAGATTTGACCAAGATTTGAAATTAGTAAAAAAAATATTTATCTAATACTAGGATTTATTTTATGTAACTTATTTCCGTCCCAATCCATGTTATTAATATAAGAGTTCATCACTGGTCTGGAATTTGACGCTGAAATATTCAAGTTGAGTTTATCAATACCAGATTAACTCATATGAACCCAGCAGAAGTTATTTTTTGCATGAAAGATCTACTTTAGCTAATATAATTATTCAATGATTAGTCTTTACAGGCAGGATTTTGACTTCTGGTCCATTTTCTCTGTTTTCCACACATGACATTGATCTATGGAGAGGAAAACAGCATCTCGACTCCAAAACTTTCTGCCGATATTCATGAGAGTGTGTCGTTGTCTTTTTGTGTTTAACACACGGAACTTTGGCCTTTTCAGATCCCAGGGAGCAATGAGTCTGAGCTAAAATGTCCAAATGGATGTCCAGGTTCTCCAAGCAAGGTTTTATCCTCATTCAGAAAGGTCTGGCTTCATATAAATAAAGATATTCTGGTTTAGTTTGACAGCATATTGTAAAGCCAGTTTCAGATTCTGTGTGAAGAGAGATAATTTCAACACAATGAACTGCAGCCCATGTTAAGTGCCATCAGAGGGGATGTTTCTTTATTGTGAAACTCTGATCATTACACAGTACATGTAATCACTCCATGCAAAAAATCACACGCAGAGAACGTCTCGGCTCTCGACACGATCGTGTGCTTCACGTCCGTCCGTCTGATTTCTCTGGCTTTATCTGCAGCCGACCCGATTCCTCAAGTGTAGTTTGATATTTTAAGCTGCGTTCACGTTCAGTTTGATCTGCCCTACTTTACAAATTCACTGTGAACGGGTTGCATCTCATTCAGTTTTGGCTCCGGAGATCAAGTTCTTGAGGCTTTAACACTCAAATACACACATACAGTTTAATAATGAACTACAGCATAAAATATTGGGGACACTTGACAGTAAGGTTCCATTCGTTAACATTAATCAAACACATTCGTTATACGACACATTATTGAAAAGCTGCATCTGTTAATATTATTTAATGGAGCTGAACTAATATGGCTCTGAATCGTTTTATTTTTAGTGACTAACATGAGCACATATTAATACACACGTGTTGCTCAGTGTTCGTTCATGTTAATGCATTAACTGATGTTAACTAATGGGACCTTAGAGTACAGTAAAAATATCAGCCTGTATCTACTTGATTTTAAAAAGAGTTTTTGATCTGGTTTGGTTGGGTTTTCTTTGGTTTATCCAGCTGTTTGTTTTTAATATTCCTGGTGTTTTTCAGCTGTCAGAGGTTCAGTTAGTTCTGTGAATATTTCTGTTCTTTGTCATGAACTTTGAGCGGAAAACACATGAATCAGGTGAGACGGTATTTGGATAGAGAGGTGTGTGTGTGTGTGTGTGTGAGAGTGTGTGTGTGTGTGTGTGTGTGTGTTTAACCAGCAGGGCAGGTGAGCGGTTGAACTCCTCTGAGCTCCAGGACTTTGTTCATCTGAACCTCCAGAGTCTTCCCAGCTTTAGTGATCTTCAGGTTTCTCATGCAGCCTTTGAACGGCGTGTTTATAGTGAGTCCGAACTGCTTCAGACCGTCTGAAACAAACACACAGACACCGTCGCACTCATTTATCAGGAAATATTCAAACTCATTCAGTTATGAGAATGTTTCGTCTAGTGTATACAGTAAAACTGAAACCTGTAATTGTCTGTTCCTAATTTTAAGAGTGTTGAAACGTTCAATATTCCTGAACTTCTGTATTTTGGGATTGTCCTCGTCAAACTTCTCTATAATAGAGTTCGAGTCAAAAGTTTGGAAATATTACAATTTTGAAAGAAATTTTTTTTATAGGAGCAGAAATACTTTGAAACAGTTCAATATTATTACAATTTAAAATAATGATTTTACACCATAATTTATATCCAGTGATCAAAGCATCATTACTCCAGACTTCAGAGTCACATGATCCTTCAGAAATCATTCTGATATCAAGAAACATTTATGATTATTATCAGTGTTGAAAACAGTCGTGCAGCTTAATGCATATTCTTTTAACAATCTGTGATAATTTTTCAGGAATAAAAAGTTAAAAAGAACAGCATTTATTAAAAATAGAAATCTTTATTAACAATATAAGTCTTTACAATCACTTTTAATCAATTTAGCAGATACTTGCTGAATAAAAGTATTAATTTATTTAAAAAAAAATAAAAATACTGACTCCAAACTCTTGACCGGCAGTGTATAATGCTATAAAAGATTTCTATTTTGAATAAATGCTGTTCTTTTTAACTTTTTAATTATCAAAGAATTCTGAAAAATAAAATGAATGACAGTTTCCACAAAAATATGATTGTTTTCAACACTGATAATAATAATAAATGTATTAATAAAATAATATATATATATATATATATATATGTGACGAGCAGGGCGGGCGAGAGCCTTGAAGGAACAGCGCGAGGCCGGTGACGCGAGAGATAATGAGCGTCACCTGCGCGCTACACCGGTCTCGTGTCTCTCACGGAGGAGCTCCGGAATCATAAAAGAGGAGCGACGACAGTGAAGGACGAGAGAGGACCAGACCTGGATTGTATGGTGTGTTTTATTTTGTTTGTGTGGGCGGCAGTCGCCGTGAGGAACTGCCGCCCTTTTACTTTCGTTTTATTGCTTGTTTATGTATTATTAAAAGTTGTGAACGTTCGCCGGTTCCTGCCTCCTTCCTTCCATTTAACCCCGTTACAATATATATAAAATAAAATAATAAAAATAAATGTTTCTTCTGAAGGATCATGTGACACTGTAATGATGAAGTAATGATGCTGAACATTCAGGAATAAATTACACTGTACTATATATTCACATAGAAAACAGCTGATTTACATTATAATAATATTTTACACTATTACCGTTATTCCAAACTTTTGACCGGTACTGTACATCGACAAAAATCACAATAATTTCACTTTTCCTAAAGAGGCTCAAAAACGCTGCAGTGCAGCTGGAAAGCATTCGCAGCGCTTCACTTTTTCAATATTTCACTAACCGTATTACTTATGTACATGTCATTTTTTATTTTTTTTTTTATTTTTAATAAATTTGTTTGTAGAATTTTGAGGAAAATAACGAGTTTAATCCCTTTTGGAATAAGGCTGTAACATCACAAAATGTGGAAAAAGTGAAGAGCTGTGAAGATGTTCCAGATGCACTGTATATTCAATACATTTGATATTTAAATATAATGTTTAAATAAACATCTGCAGTTCCCAGGACTGCTGTCATGACCCTCAAGTTGTTCAACAGAAGTTTGTTCTTTTATGATGTAAATGAGAACGAGCAGCAGAATGACGGCTTGAAGAAATGTCAGATCTATCAACTCTAAAGCTTCAGTTCTGAACCGACAGCATGATTGACGTACCGGGGTATCCGCCCACATACACGGGGTCATTGGTATCGGCGGAGGCGGAGCGCACGTCTGGACTCGCTGCCTCGGACTTCCTGCCGTCCACGATGAGCTCCAGGCGGTGCTTCAGCTTGTGGGCGGAGACAGAGTGCCACTGTCCGTCACAAAGCCCCGCCTCCTCGTACACGGCTGTGAAGCGCCCCACTCCATTATCAGCATGGAAGAAAAGCTACACAGACACTCTAATGAACAAACGGTTCACAATCAAACAACTGAAAACAATTTAACACCGTCTACATCTAGAAGACCTTTCCATTGACGAGCTCGATGCCCAGTCCGTCCATCTTTTGACCGCTGACGCCCAACAGAACGCCGCTGCTCTGCGCCGTCCTGAACTCCAGATCCACCGACACGTCATTTCCCACTCGATACGAGTCCACTGTACGACAGACACAGTCATCACGTCTGCTTCAGTGTGGCGTTTATTAAATCACTAGCTGTATTGAGCCTCACCAGCTTTGGCGTAACCCGTGCCATCAAAATAAGTGCCTTTCTCTGGGTTGGCGAAACAGGAGCCCACGCGGTAGCTGGACGTGGGCTTCTCCATGTCCAAGGGCAGATTCATCATCCGGAAGTTCTTGATGCAAGCGTCGATACTGTACAGCACCTGAAAAACATTCACATGTGGATTGAAATGACAAGCACACAGCCTGCAGTGACCCGAGAGGTGTTTGATAGTTAGTTAGTAGTGGTCGATTGATTAATCGGATAAAACAATCAGTAATCGGCAAAAATCCATACTGATAGTTAGGGGTGGCACGGTTCACAAAACCCACGGTTCGGCTCGTATCACGGTTTTCGGTTCTGTACGGTTCTTGTTGTTATTTTTTCTTTTAATCTTTAACACTCCAGAAATTTCCTTCAGCATATGATATATAGCTTATTAGCTTAATTATCCACAATTTAGGATACAGTATTAACATTTTTGTAATGTAATCGTGCACTAACTGAATTTGACTTGACTTTCAGCACATTATTGGGACCATCTCTGAGTAAAAGCTGATACAGCAAGAGAGAAGACATTGATGATGACGTGCTTTCCGTTTGTTTGGCAAAAAAAGGAGCATGTGTGTTGTTATCTCTACAGGAACTTGTGCCTTTTTAGCACAAAAAGATTGAAATTAACTTGCATTTATCAAACTGTCAACTTCAGTGAAGCTCTTACAAAAAAAAATATTTTAAAAGACAAGTCAAAATACTTTAAAGATAAATATATAATATAATAACAAACATCCCCAATGCTTTAGTTATCTCTGAGAGGTTTCTGCGGACAGTAGAAGTTGTTTCCTAACCGGCTCTCTCCTGTTTGTGCTCATCGATCTTTGGCTGATTTCTTCTCAAATGTCATATTAGAAGTGTTTCATTAGCATATTGAACGCATGTTGCACAATGCTCGCACACAGTCGCAGTTCTATCTACTGTTTTATTTCCGTTGTCATCGTAAGTAACATGAAATCCAAAATGTTCCCACACACCGGTCAGTCTTCATTAGGGTCTGTTCACATATTGCGCCTAAAAAAGCGCTTCCATTTTGAGTGCGCGGGCCGCGTGCCTACATAGGAAATAATGAATATGCGCGCGCAAAAGACGCGATATGTGAACGGCCCCTTACTCCACTTTTACTGTCTATATGTATGTTCGCGCGAAACTGTCTGAGGCGAAGCGGTCTGAATACGGGGCTACATTGCGCATGCGTCAAACCGTCAAACCGTGTGACGCACAAACGAACCGAACCGAACGGTTCAGGTGTTTTTTCATGTACCGTGCCACCCCTACTGATAGTTTTCCCGGGTTGCGTCCGTTGCTGAGAAGAGTGTGAAGTCATTATACAGTACGAGAGCGACCTCTAGAGGCCAAATAAAAACTGACGCCTCGTGGAGTTTGTTTTGACACGTGACACATTTTGAATAGATGGTCATAGAGTCCAACCTAGTTATTGTCATCAGTAAAATCCACAATCGGTCGACCGCTGTTAGCTAGTAGAACTTTATTGTTAGCCGAAAAGTGGACTCTGGCCTCGCCATACTATCAACATCAAGTTCGATGTGTTTTTGATGCGTGTGTGTGTCGGTGTCACACTCACGGGTCCGATGCGTTTGGTGGTGTAGTTGAGCGGCAAACCACCAACATACAACATTCCCACCACATCCAGAATATCAGCTTTCTTCGGGCTGGTGGTGTGTTTGGAGTAACGGCTGTCGATCGTGAGGATCCCTCTCTGCTTCTCCCTCATCACACGAATCTACAAACACGAGAAATAAACACTGATTCTGAGTTTAACCTACTGTTAATAGTTTCTCTCTCACACACACACAAACACACACACACACACACACACACACACACGCACATACACACAAACACACACTCACAAACACCCACACACACACACAAACACACACTCACACACACACACGCACATACACACATACACACACACACACACACACACTCACACACACACACACCTGCACACACTCACACACACAAACACACGCACACACTCACACACACACACACTCACTCACACACACACTCGTTTTTTAACGTTTTAAAGAAGTGTCCTCTGTTCACCAATTAATTTGATAAAAAATACAGTAAAACAGTAAAAATGTGAAATATTATTCCAGTGTAAATCATCAGTTTTCTATGTGAATATACAGTACAGTGTAATTTATTCCTGAATGTTCAGCATCATTACTCCAGTCTTCAGAGTCACATGATCCTTCAGAAATCATTCTGATATGATGATTTGATGCTCAACAAACATTATAGATTATTATCAATATTGTCATATTTTTGTGGAAACTGATTTTTCAGGATTCTTTGATGAACAGAAAGTTCAAATGAACAGCATTTATTTGAAATATAAATCTTTTGTAACATAATGAATGTTTTTACTGTCACTTTTGATCAATTTAATGCATCTTTGATGAATAAAAGTATTAATTTCTTTATTCTTAATGTAATGTTCTGACCAATCATACTTGCAACGAACATGAAAAATGTTTCTGTCCTAAAACGACCCATGAATCTTCTCTAGTTCATGTCGAATGAAGCAGGTCAGTTTCACACATCGGGGTCAAAGGTCAAAAGCTCTGACCTTGTGCCACTGCCCGTCGTTGATGATGCGTGGCACGCTGACGGAGGTGTTGCCGCTGCCCAGATCGAAGCTCAGGTGAGCCATTCCCTCCTTCAGCTGGATGGTGGCGAAGTCGGCGTGGTTTATTCTGGCCATGTAGAACACCAGACCAGAGTCTGCTTCGGTGCGCATCTCGAACTCGATGATCAGCCTGACGAGCACACACACACACACATGAGGAAGATGATGAGGACGAAGATGATGATGATGATGACGCCTCACACTCACCTGTTCTTCACCTTTCTGTCGTCAAACTCAAAGGACATGTGACTGTTTCTGGACAGACCAAACTGTTTGGCCAGTTCCAGGACAACAGGCTCCGCCTCAGCTGCGCACGACACCTGTGATTGGACGGAGCGCATGTCAATCAAACTCATTCCCAAATATTCGAGAATTCTAAAAACACACTAAAGAATAGATGGAATACTAAAGCATGAGTTTCAGAAATGTTTGACTGCTGTTTTACACTTCAGAGGCAGTAGATGGAGCCAGAGAGCAGCGAATGGAGCGCACACACACACACTGCACTCATTTCATGAGCAATTCAACTGCTCGCTGAACAACACCAGGACTTCCTCCCAAAACTGAGCTGCAGAAACTGCAGAAGCAGCGCAAAGCAGATGAAATGCACTGCTGCAGTCATTCAGATGTGCCTCTGACAGTCAACGTGTGTGTGTGTGTGTGTGTGTGTGTGTGAGTGTGTGTGAGAGTGTGTGTGAGAGTGTGTGTGTGTGTGTGTGAGTGTGTGTGAGAGTGTGTGTGAGAGTGTGTGTGTGAGTGTGTGTGTGGGAAGGTTAATACCACTGGCTCGGTGGGCGTGTCTGGGATGGGCGTGGCATTGGCAGGGGGCGTGGCCTGAGAGCAGCAGAGTGACAGCAGCAGAAAGAGACAAAAGAGCTCAGATGAAGCTTCTACAAACATCCCAGACACTCACGCTCAGTCATTACAGCACTGACAGCATTGTGATGCGTTAAAGAGAAGAGAGAAGAGACATGGCTCCTCTGATTTGAAATAAACCGTTAAAAATGTGACGTAAAATATTGCATATATAATCCCTCATTCCTACAGTAAACTATTACAATCGTATTAGGGCCAAGTAATAAAAAAAAAATAAAACCATCTTGAGATTAAAGTCATTATAATGCAAGATTAAACAAGAGATTTTTTAAAGAAAAAAAGCAAAATACAATGACGAGAATAAAATCATTCAATTTCAGAAATAAAGTTATATTTTTCGCAAAAAATTTTTTTTAAATTTTGAGAAAAGTCCAAGTAAAACGTAGAGAATAAACATTACATTTCCAGAATAAAGTCGTTGTGTTTCGAGAAACATTTTGAGAGAAAAGTCAAAGTAAAATGTTGAGAGTAAACTTCAATTTTCAAGTCGGTTCAAGAAATATTTTTATAAAAAAGTCAAAACAATACGTCTCATAAGTCTCTCTAATGAACTCATTCAATTTCGAGAATAAAGTCAATGTGATTCAAGAAAAAAATAGATTTTGAGAAAAAAGTGAACATGCATTCTGACATGACAGAGTTAAATCACTTAGTCAATCTATATTTTATTCTTTCTTTCAATAACAAAGAAATAAAACTACCAAAATTCCAAAATTCGATTCCAACTTTTGCCATTTTTCTATATGTATTTGTCGGCGGAAGAACATCGGTGCGCTCTCGCGTCACGCGCCTCACGTCACGGTCAGCGGTGAATCTGATCACCGTACCGGCAAAACGTTCAACAATGAAAAAAGTGGCATTGACATGTTTTACTGTAAATGTGCGAACAGAACCAGAAAGGACAGACATGTCCACACACTCGTCCAGTCTGCGGTGAATCATTATGATTTTCTGCACACAGTATGATTTATTAATAAGCTGTGCAGAACTTGATCTTTTAACGCCACGGTGTTAGTACATCAAACCACGTTCAGCGTGTTTTCTTGCAAATTGTACTGTTTTTTCTTCAAAAAAATTCATGCAAATTCTCTTTAAAGTTCATTTGATACTTATTATTTGGTTATAATTAGTTAAGGCTGATAATATTTTTGCCTAAAATACAAGCCTAGCTGTGTTTTTATTGCTTGGCCCTAATAATCTTCCATACAACAGTAATATATCTTTTTTGTTTAATACTATATTTTTAAATACTCATTATTTATTGTACAAAAGTAATATTTCTAATTTTGATGAATAATGAACGTACAGTGGAGGCTGATGGTTGAGCCCGATCTGCTTCTCCGGGTGGCAGCGGTGGTTTGGGCAGAGCCTCTTCCTCCTCCTCCTCCTCCTCCTCCTCCTCAGGGATCTCGGGCGGGGCTGGAGGCGGGGCCAGGTCAGGGCACTGACCAATCTCTGCGTTCTCAAAGGCCACGGGCTGAGAGAAATCCACCGGGCTGTTTCATTGACACACAACACACAGCCGCTCTTGAGGGAACGATGACACAACGTGACTCCAATCAGGTGAATAATGAACACAGTTATGAGCAAGGACAGACTCATTTAAATGAGAGTGGTGGAGGGCAACGGGGTTCGCTCTAGTGGAAAAGACGCACAGCCCACTGGCAGAGATTCATACTCCTCATTAGAGCAAGAAAAACTGTGATTATTAATGTCATACAGCATTTAGCTTATGACTGCACCTCAAAACTGCACTGGAAGGAAAACAAGACCTTTAATCTACAGTCACGGGAGGCCGGGAAAAAATGGGTCAATGTTTACACCAGTCGCTGGTGTTCCCGAACCGCTACCGGAGTCGCTACAGCACCATCCAGTCGTGACACACTGCGGTGAATTGTGCTCTGGAGGTTGCTACATTTATCTTGAGCTGTTAAAGGTGACCTCGAAAAGCTTGTCTTTGCCGTGCTATTATCTGTATAACAGAGCGCAGTGACTTGCTAAGATTGCTGTTAGGAGACATCTGGTACTTAAGCCCTGGGTGTACTTGGTTTTTTTCCAGTACGCTAGTGTACAGTCGAACCCACAGCCTTGGAAAGTTTGCTTCACTTGACTCGTACGCAAATCTCTCGTCACGAGTTACAACACATTATTTATTCTATCATGCTGGAGTTTACCAACAAGGGTACTTTCTAAGCTCTTCGCACAGTCGCTCGTCTATATAGACCTCCACTGTCGCTGTAGCTTGCATGCGTTCCGGTCTGTTCTGTTTCTGCAGTTTTTCTTTGACTACTTTATGAATAGGTTTTCACAACAAAACCTGCTCAATTGCTGCTCAAAACTAGCCTAATCACGTTTCATTTTTAGCGGGATTCCCCTGGTAAAGTTCGCATTCCACGGGCTAAATATCAATTTATTTGGGATCACTTCAACTCGCGGACATGAAAAATAACCCACAGTAAATAAAGATATTTTAGAGGTTATGTGGTTATAAAGTTATAGTTCACCCAAAAATGAAAATATATAACCAATGTAGAACACAAACAAGGATATTTTACAGGAATCTGCATTAAGACAGATGGTGGATGAGGAGTTTGCACTTACACAGTGTTGATGAGAAGGTTCCAGATGCAGCCCTCAAACGGCACGTTGGGCCGCTGCACACCCGTTTCTATCTCAACCGGGATCCCGCCGATGAAGAGCCGATGGATGCTCAGAGGCTGATCGCCGGGTAATGCCTGCTGCATGAGCGGCTCCTCATCCACCTGCACGGAGAAAGATCTGCACAAACACGAGCTCCATCAGCTTTAAAGAGGCCTGAGAAACACAAGAGCAGAGGAACAGAGGGTGGGCTTACGCTCCCGGGAGTCTCAGGATGCGCAGCGAATGCTCTCTCCCGTCATGCAGGATTCCCTTGTCGGGTTTTCTGACAGCTCTGCGTGGATTCCTGCTGCCCGTGAACACCAGCACCTCCAGAGCTCCTTTATTCAGCTGCACAGACAGGAACGGCTACAGACAGACAGAAGGACAGACAGGACGGGGTTTAGAAACCGTTCTCATCTGTTCTTCTCCTTCTGAGAGAGTGATTACAAGAAAGATCAGTGGAAATCTTATGTCAATTTACATGAATTCCCATAATCAATTGTTGTTTCGATTAACGATCAATTAATTGATTCATTGTTAACTTCTTAAATCTGAAGCGGAACGCTACTAAGTCATCACGTTACTTAACAACTACTTGCTTAACCAGCACCAAATAGGCTCAGAAGCTTTCCAACGTCATTTAAAAGTTCGACCAATGGAAACTGGATCTCAGGTTTGGTGGGTACGGACCAATTGAACACTGTTTCACAGCTGGAGCACGCCTGGATTGATTTGACCGCTCAGATTGACAGGTCTTGATTTACCGTACACTATAGAATAGAAGCGCACAGCTGAAACATCATCAACCAGGACCTTTTTACTTGTTGTTTATTCTATGTACTTTTATTGTGGGATTTACACATGTAAATAGTTCTTATGTTCAGTAAAATCACTTGTTTTCAGATCCTTGGTTAGTTATGTTTCAAAACAAACAGCTAGTCTACCTAATCCAAAGGAGTGGTTGATTTTCATTTCACTTTTTTAGCTTCAGTTAGTGTGTGATGTTGCTGTTTGAGCAGAAACAACATCTGTGAAGTTACGACACTCGAAGTTCAATGAAAAGAGAGATTTTCTTTTACAGAAATCTGTTTAAACGGCTGGGACTACAACGAGCTTCTTCCCATGTTAGTGACATCACAAACCCTACAATTTACATAAACCCCGCCCCCGAGAACACTCAACAAAGGGGGCGGGGCCATGTTGGTCTGCTTTAGAGAAGAGGAAGAGTTGTTGTAGTCGAGTGTTGTTGATGCCGTCATTTTACGCCGGACCGCTTCACAAACGAGGGTCGATTCAAGGAAAAAAGATGAACGTGACGACACATGCTAGTGATGAGTTGATCAACTCCACAGCAACTACATCAATTTATCCACTAACCGTTCAGAAACTTCTTCCTGAGTCTCTCCATCAGTTTGAACACTTTCCTCATTTTGTCTGCGTGAGATTCTCCAGCTTTGTTGTTGTTGAGCTGTTAAAGCTCCGCCCTCTTCTGGAGCAGCAGCTCATTTGCATTTAAAGGGACACACACAAAAACTACACACTCTAATGATGACTTTGCTTAATCCACCATCGATAATTTAATTGATCGCTGATTAATCGTTAGATTCACTAATAGTTGCTATCCATAACTAATAAACTTGACACATTTGGAATCTGGTTTGTGTTCCATTCATGAATTGTTGTTGATCTAGATCAAAGCACTCACTACATACCGACAAAAGTTCAAAAGTGTCAAAATGTTTGCTTCCTTTAGAAAGGGAACATCCTGAACACCCTGTTTAAAAATATCTTTGAAGATAAAAAGGGAACAAGCACTTCTGATCAAAATGGTACGTCCAGGCGTCTTCACGTCGAGAACGCCGCGCAGTAATTTATTCAGGGGGAGCGAGGGGAGCCGGTAATCAGGCAGACGGCTCTGAGAGCACACTCGCGCCCTCTCCACGCCGCACTGGAATTGAGCAGAGCGATGCGAGAGCAGGCTCCTCTCTCCGAGCCCACGGAGCCTTTCAGGCGGCCCGCACGCAGCGCAGGTGACCCTGGACACGCCGTAAATTGGAGGAATGAATGAGGAGCGGTGGAGAAAACCCTTGGCCTCTCCGAAGCCGCACTCGTGCAAAATGACACCCACTTAATTTACGAGCGATAATGATTTTCAAAAGGTGGCAGTCCGGCACCCTCTCCCAGGAGGGTTATCGCAAATTGGACGCGATCCATCAAAACGGCGGCTTGTAAATCTATTTTTACGAACCGAGTATCACGGGGAGGTTAGAGCGCCGACTGCTTACTACAGATACGCCGCATAATTGATGTGCTGCCCCTGAGCTGGAGAGAGAGGAGGATGATGAAGACGTTACTGACAAAGATGTGGAAAGTCATATTATAATTAAAACGATCTCCGCGCCCCTGGCCTTTAGTCCACCTGGTAACAGAAAAAGATCAACTTTTGTTTGCTGAAGGGCAGAGGCAATTACAAACCTGCCCGGATCATAAATCTCTTTTATGGGCTGCGAGACCCCTGTAACCCCGTGGATTCATTATGATCTCGTACTGAAGGCCGCGGCTCCCTGGACTTCCACCATTACCCATAATCACCTTCCTAAGCGCTCAGACGGGCAGAAGAAATGGCGCGCTGAGCCGCCTCACGGCCTCCTGTGTGTCTGCGTTGCAATCGCCTGGAAAAAGTGGGATTTCGCAAAACTACGCAATGCCGTGAACACTCACGTCTAAAATAGGTTTATTATAAATAGGTTAATTGATATTTAGCAATATTAGCCATTTAACTGCACTAACACTGTCGGATGAGAACTGAACTGAGCGAGATAATGACGCTGTTATTGAACTGAATCAACGTTAGACTGACTTTATCTGTTACCTTTGGAAAAAGGGGCATAATAGTTCACATTCAATGTGATGCTTCTTTGAAATAATCTGAATAAGAGCTATAGAAATAAATGTGACATGACTTACAGGAACTTTGTTTCATCTCTTCATACTAGTTCATTTATAGCATCAAATAAACATGAATGAACATCAGAAGGAATGTTGTTTCAAGACGTGATTCAAGTTCACCAACGTTAATCTACTAACTCCCCTGACCGCTTTGATGACAAAATGGCGGATTCTGGGTTATGATTGGTCAGATCGCCTGTCAATCAAACTGTTTGCGGAGGGTCAGTTGAATTGTTTGTCTCTGCTGACCATTTGCTGTGATTTTTAATGAACCCAAATGTAAAAACAAGAAGTCTGGTTGTATGAAATTGTTAAAAGATTCGCCTCAGAACCCAAAATGTTCCTTTGTTGCTCACCGTTGTGCAGATGAACTGTCAGTGTCAGCATTAAACACTCATCAATATTCCCATCGGTGTGTTCCAGTGAGGTGTGTGTGAGGTGTGTGTGTGGTGTGTGTGTGTAGTGTGTGTGGTGTGTGTGTGTAGTGTGTGTGGTGTGTGTGTAGTGTGTGTGTAGTGTGTGTGTAGTGTGAGGTGTGTGTGTAGTGTGTGTGTGGTGTGTGTGTGTAGTGTGTGGTGTGTGTAGTGTGAGGTGTGTGTGTAGTGTGTGTGTGGTGTGTGAGGAGTGTGTGGTGTGAGGTGTGGTGTGTGTGTAGTGTGTGTGTAGTGTATGTGTAGTGTATGTGTAGTGTGTGTAGTGTGTGTGTGTGTGTGTGTAGTGTGTGTGTAGTGTGTGTGTAGTGTGTGTGAGGTGTGTGTGTAGTGTGTGTGTAGTGTGAGGTGTGTGTGTAGTGTGTGTGTGTAGTGTGAGGTGTGTGTGTAGTGTGTGTGTGGTGTGTGAGGAGTGTGTGGTGTGAGGTGTGGTGTGTGTGTAGTGTATGTGTAGTGTATGTGTAGTGTGTGTAGTGTGTGTGTGTGTGTAGTGTGTGTGTAGTGTGTGTGTAGTGTGTGTGAGGTGTGTGTGTGTAGTGTGTGTGTAGTGTGTGTGTAGTGTATGTGTAGTGTGTGTAGTGTGTGTGTGTGTGTGTAGTGTGTGTGTGTAGTGTGTGTGTGTGTAGTGTGTGTGAGGTGTGTGTGTGTGTAGTGTGTGTGTGTGTGTGTGTAGTGTGTGTGTGTGTGTGTGTGTGGTGTGTGTGTGTAGTGTGTGTGTGTGTAGTGTGTGTGAGGTGTGTGTGTGTGGTGTGTGTGTAGTGTGTGTGTAGTGTGTGGGGTGTGTGTGTGTGTGGTGTGTGTGTAGTGTGTGTGTGTAGTGTGTGTGTGTAGTGTGTGTGTGTAGTGTGTGTGTAGTGTGTGTGTGGTGTGTGTGTGTAGTGTGTGTGTAGTGTGTGTGTGGTGTGTGTGTAGTGTGTGTGTGGTGTGTGTGTGTAGTGTGTGTGTAGTGTGTGTGTGTGTGTGTAGTGCGCACACCTCTCCGGTCTGTCTGCGTGAGCGGCGAGGGATGTGGACGGGCGTCAGGCCCTGCGTCATGGACGTCACTCCTCCTCTGCCGAACAGGATGATGCCGTTCTCATTTTTGGTGCTGAAGGAGAGCGTGATCTCAGAGCCCACGTCAAACGACACGGGCTTCAGCTCCATGTAGCCGGGCCTGGAGAAGCTGACGGTGTGGAGGTTCTGAGAGAGACAGAGCCAGGGTTTAGTTTCACCCAGAATCCTCTGCGATGTCACAGACGTCATCACACTGGGCACTTACTCTTACTACTTTTCAAATGGCTTTATGTACCGTACTTTCCCCAAAATAAGTCATGCCTGACTGTAAGTTGCACCAGGTTGCGTCAAAATTGCATTTTTGAGAGAAAAAATGTGTCATTGTTACAGTGTAATTACTGTAGTAATAAGTGTTGAGTAACTACATGTGCTTACTATAAGGTTTGGGTTAACATTTACTGTCATTACTATAGTATAGTTCCAGTGGATGATAAACGAAATTTAACTTAATGCCGTTGTACAGTTTGTACAAAGCAAACTGTTCGCTGAATATGGATTTAATAAATTAAACACATCCACAAATATGTCGAATTTCAAATGAATTAAAATCAGACGTAAATAAAGAGATTTGCAAACAAAAAAACAGCTCTGCGAATGGATTCCTGTACATTTGTACACAGGCCAATCAGATAACAGCCACGTCTCGTTACCAATCACAGCACGTTCTCACTACAACAATCACGTTTTCATGAGACCTTCATGTTCGGACATTATTTGCACCGCTTAAAATGTGAATTTCGTATGTCTGAACATCACTCGTGTCCTTCCAAACCCGCATGACTTTGTTTCTTCTGAGGAAAACATTGGACCCCATTGACTCGCACTGTACGGAGAAAAACACTCTTTCAAAATAACATTTTGAAAGTAAGTCGCACAGCTTTGGAATGATAATTTTTGTGAAAACTTTGCCTTTAAGTAATATTAACCACAGATCTTTTTTACTCATGAAATGAAAACTGTCTTTCAAAAAACCCACAGAGTATTCCCGAGGGAAGCGACGGCTCAGAAATGCTAATTCTCTAATTCTGGTTTCAGGTCTACACGCAGAACAGCTCTGTCTCTCTCATTGTCCCAGATTAAAAGAGAGAAGCGATTAATTTGAGCCAGTGTGAAAAGAGACTGGAAGGGAAGAGGGAAGACGTCGTGTCTTCTGTTGTCTGACTGTACCTCGATGGAGCAGCCCTTAGTCAGTCCTGTGTAGTCTGGGCTGCTCAGCAGATTGTACGGCGTTCGGGAAACTTCTATGTCTTTCATACAGCCAGAAAAGCTCTTCAAAAGCACCTCTGACCTGAAGAGACACGCCAGACAAAACACTCAGGAGCGATTCGTCCAATAACATCCGAAGGCTGTGTCTGTGAACGCACGTCCATACCTGTATCTTCCAGCCTTGGGTAAACCTCCAAAATACATCCTCTCATCCTCCCTGAGGTTGAGCCCTGTAGCGCCACCTGGAGACGTCATGCGCAACTGCTCGTCCTCGTTAGTGTCAATGTTCACTATGGTGATGGTTGCTGAGAAAATGAAAGAGGAAACAGTCAGCTTCTTGGAAGTCATACGCAGTTTAATTTCCCAGACGAGTGAAAACCAACCGGTGGAGTGAGTTTGATCTGTTTGTCTGGCCTTCATGTAAAGATGTGTCCAGTTCGAACCTGAGCAAGGTTTGCATGAAAACCGGTAATGTCGCAGAGCCTTTTACAATACAGATTGTTTAGAAGAAAACTACGCAATTTCAGCATTTCTGGAAGAAATTAGTTTAATTTGTTTAATTAAAACTATTAAAAATTGTTCACATGTAGTTCATGAATGCTTTGGAATAACGATTTATTATTTTATAAAAGATATATATATTTTAGACTCAAAAATCAAAGTCAAATGTCTAAAGCTAATATCTCAAAAATTGATCCTACTAATAGGTTTTAAAGAAATTCAAAACGTCCAACTTCAAAACCATTTTCACAGAATGAATTTAGAGTGTTTAAGCTTTCGAACGATGCCTGATTTACTAAAATGCGTGAAAAAAGCACGTGAAGTGTCCCGCCAGTGAAACACTGACAGATAACAGACTCATAGCTAAATAAAAATACTAATAAATATAGCAAAAGCACAAAACAAAATTACTAAAACTAAAATTCAATTGAAAACTGAGAAAAAAAAACACTAATTCAATGTAGTATAACAGTATATAAGTGCCTAGTTCTGTCATGACACTCTAGATGGCACAGGCTGATGAGTCCATCAGTGCAAACTGATGATCTTCTGATTGGTTCATGTCGCATTTTCAGCCAGTGAGTTTCCTGCTCATAACATGTAAATGGAGCTCTTCTGAAACCCTCCACCTTCCCCAGCTCCACCTGTATAGATCTGCTAATTTATATATATGCTTTTCGCACAGCTGCGTATCATCATATGTATTGGCAGTAATAAGTTCCTGTACTTGCTCAGTTTGCCACGTCACATTTGCTGAAGGAACAGGGTTTGGAATCCGTGACCTCACATGACATCCCGTATTTGAAGACAGATGTACAGTAACAGCTGTGGCCATCAGCTGAAGATCTTTAGAAGATTTTAAATATGATCGTTATAGACTGCAAAACATCTCCTAGACACGTCTACAGATCTGCTCGCTCACGGCTGACGTCGGGATTGTGTTACCTTCCTTCTTCATGCGGGACATGGTGAAGGACTTCCACTTCCCGTCATTATAGCGTTTGTTACTGAAGGTGAAGCCGGTGCCTGAGCCCAGATCGTAACTCACTTTCAGCTTCCCGTCACTCAGTTCTGCACTCATGAAGTCTTTCTGCTCAGAGACAGAGAGAGAGTCACAGATTTAACGAGTTAAATGCATGTCAAATGATGTAAAATGGCTCATTTTATTGGCCACATACACACTGTGTAAAGTTTCAGGAGTGACAACCGCAGTTAAATACAGAAGTGAATCCCCTAATTATTGTTCTGTCTGTGTACAGAACACATCCAGAGATGCCAATGATTGACACTGTGGTAACCATAGCAACATACAATTTTAATAAAACCACCGTCGATAGAGCCAGTGCTTTTTGTCTATGTTTGTAAGGCTGATTTGCAGAGCGCACTCTTATTATAAGTGTTTTTGGGCTTGTTGTTTGTGTTTAGCTCATAAAGCCAGCGAGTTGGGGCCGTATTTTGGACTTGTCTTCAGCATTTTGACAACTGGATTCGGCTGCAGTGTGTTTGTGGCTGTTGGCCCTCTGAATGCATGTTGTGTGTGTGTGTGCGTCTCTTACCATGTCCTTAGTGGCAAAATACATCATGAGTGCGTCTGTGGAGAATGTACGGAATTTGAACATCACTGTGGAAATGTTGGGGTTCCATCTGGTGGGGCGGCTGACGGCTGCATAACCCTCTCCGTCAAACTGAACCGTGCCTTCAGTGTCCGCCGGCTGAGGACTACACACACACACACACACACACACACACACACGTTGTGCTTTCATGTTTTATGGGGTCATTCCATAGGCGTAATGGTTTTTATACTGTACAAACTGTACATTCTGTCCCCCCACCCCCCCATCACACAAAATGTTCTGCTATTTTACATTTTCAAAAAAGATAATTCTGTATGATTTATAAGCTTGTTTCCTCATGGGGACCAACAAAATGTCCCCACAAGATCAACATTTACTAGTATTACTGTACCTGTGGGGACATTTGGTCCCCGTAACGTAGGGAATACTCACACACACACACACACACAGTGTTTGCTCTCACCTGACTACACAACCAGCACAATCTCCGTCTCTCTCTTTGTAGTTCCACAGGCCGATGGGTTTTCCATCCAGAGACGTCTCTCCCATACAGCCTGAGAATGTGGTTGTTTTCACAGCATCTGCCTTCTACACACACACACACACACCAAACAAACACACACACACACACACACACGGCAAAATCAGTGTCGGTGCAATAAAAATCTGCTTCATTAATGATAAACAATAGAAGATATTTCCAAGTTCTGTTTCCTACAAACAAGGTTTGTAGGTTAATACTACGATCATCTCGTGCTCTTTTTGTTTTCTCTCTTATAAAGGATCCCGTCACTGTTTCAGAGTGAGAATCTGCTGCAAATGATTCAGTGAATCAAACTGAATCATGAACAACTTCTGACTTTTAAGCAAACCTATTTGAAGATTAGATTTGATGAGTGATTTGTTCACGAATCTTGCATTCTTAACAGCACAAGATATATATTCTCAGGTCATTATATGGTATTCTCTATTGGCAAATCAGGATTTATCTGTTTTTGCTGCATTTTATTGCCGCACCACCTAGCTAGTCCTTTCAAAGGGCATTTTTGGAACTTTAAAGGTTCTTCACCGCTGGGCTTTTAATAAAACTTGGCTGCCTATAGGTGGGAGAAAATAATATCTGTGCTACCTGACTAGAGAAAACTGAGAAAAAAGCTCTTGCCAAACAGGTAGGAAAACGTCTCAGGTTACGACTGTAACCCTAGTTCCCTGAGAGAGGGAACGAGACGCTGCATCAGATGACACTTTGGGAACGTCAAAGCGTTATCTGACACAGCGTTAAAGTTCCTTCGAAAGGGAACTTCAACACCCATAATGCACTGGGCATGTTGCTCTCCAAGGCCACGCCCACCAGTCTGCTACAAACACAGAGTCAAATACTGCCTTGTTTGAGTAGGAAATAGTCAAAATGGTGTCGACTTCCATTGCATGTGATGAAAAATATGAAAAAAACTCCATGTTTGTAGTAAACATTTCATACTGGATGAGCAGGAACACTGTTTTAGGCCAAACAAAGGGGAAAGAAACTGCTGTAAGGTAATGATAAACCTACTCTTACAATAACTGTTCTGTTAATAACCCTCTGTCGATCCGACTGTTCGTGGACAGGAATACAAAAATGAGCAACTATAATGTGTCGTTTGAAGAAGATGCAGTGCAGTCTCTCACCTTCACCGAGCCCAGCATGCCACCGACGAACAGGTAAGCGTTCTGGTCCACATCCAGCACGGTGTAGCTCTCGGGCGATTTGGCGCTTCTGCGGGTTGGTAAGATGCCAGTTTTGGGTCCCTCCAGCGTGTGGACGGAGATACTGCCGTTCAGCCCGATACTGGACAACACCGACAAAACTATTTAATCTTTAATCAAGTTTCTGTCTCCACTGGAAAATACTTTCCAGCATAAACAAAAACCTAATAATAAAATCTAGTGAGTTTTAAGCTTAAAACAAGAAACAAATATGCCAACAGAGTAAGAAAAATAAACTCAAGATAATTACCGCGAGGCTTCGATTCGATGCCAGTTTCCATCGTTGATGACGAGATCAGGATATTCTACACGGCCGACCCCTGACCCGACATCCCACAGGAAGTTCACCTTACCCTTCCTCATCTCAATCGCCAAGAAATCCACCTACACACGCCAGCGGAAACTCAGCACTCGGCAAACGGTGTGTGTGAATGTGCGCGGCTCAGTTTACACTCACATATTTGGCCGATCCGAGGTAGAAGAGCAGGTTATCGGCAGCGACGGTCTTCACGTGGAGGATGATGGTGTTGTAGCGGCCCTTCTTGATCTCTGGCCGATAAGTGCGGATACAGTCTCCGCCGGACGACACAGACACCTTAATCTAGGGTTCAAAGGTCATGAGAGGTCAAGCCCGCGAGCGTGGACGGCACAGTAATGATTTCATTTCTGTTCTTGCAGCACATTGTGTAGCAGATTTAAGGCGAGACACTGCGGGAGAATATTTAAACTGATATAGGCGATTAATACATGGTGAGTTTTCATATATTTAATTAAATATGCAAATGATGCACTCATTTGTAACAACAACACTGTAAAATAAAGTGTTGCCGAAAAAATTATTCAAAATGTGACGTTTAAATCAATGTGCTACTTGCTATTTCTCTGTACTTGTTTGTGAAATTTACTTGCAGTTTTCTAAATAAGTAAATATTACGCCATTTTTTTCAGTTTATGTATTGAAATTGAAATCTACAGACTCAAATTGATAAAGTGCAATAAAATAATCACTTAAATGTGTATTTTGGATGCTTTTTTTCCACTAGTCTGAAAGAAGAAGATATTATGGAAGCAAAATCGCCCTGAATCTTCAAGCTGAAAACGATGATTTTGCCAGCAGTGTCTAACCTTGAGAAGAGCTTCACATTTAAATGATTCAACATGTGTTGAGAATGACTGAGACGTCTTCAGGACTTCACTGAGGCATCGTGAGCTGAAGTACTCACGGAGTTGGCCTGTTTGCGAGCCTGGTTGATGAGTTCCTTGATCTGCGAGATGTTCTTCTTCAGGTTGTCCTGGAGTTCCCGAATGGGCTTTAGTTTCTCCAGCAGTCTATCAGCCTCGTTCTCCAGATCCTTCACTTTAGCACCCGCCGCGTGAACTACAAACACACACGCAGAGGACCGGCCGTCACAAACGCTGATACCGCGACGGAGCAAAATAAATATGGCATTAGAAACATGCTCGACAGCGTAGCCATAAGTAAAGGAGAATGAAAGGCTCTAAAACAAGAGCACAAGAGACCATGAAAGAATTCAGGAATGAAAGAGAAAATGGGAGATGGAGGAAAGAAAGTGATGTTATATATCTCTCGTTTGCAGCATAGGAAGCGAAAGACATGGAGCTGTTATTTCAAAAGAGAAGATGAGAGCAAAAAACGACAGAGTTTTCATCTGTAATTAGCTAAAGCGCTCATTAGGATAACAAGCTTAGTGAAGCTTTCAAAGGCGGCGTTTAATCCTGTTGGGCTGAAACAAAGAAGGGAGAAATGGAGCGATTGGGAAAACACTCTCTCTGTACATGCAGCTCTGGATGAAAGCAGCATGCGGAAGCCTCGGGGAGCGGAGAGAGCTCTCAAAACCATTCGCACAGATGAAAGAAGAAAATTCGGTATACATACTTATTGCTGTTGACGTTCAAAATCAAATGGGGGGGAAAAATACGAAATAAGCATTTAAGTGATCTTGTAACAAACATTTCAATTAAGAAATCAAATCTTCATGATCCATGCAGCTGTTGTCTCTATCAAGCCAGATTATTGCTGGAGTTGGGTGGAGGTCGTACTGTTTTTCTCGGGGTCTTTGATGAGGTTGTTGGCCTTGTTGACGTCGTCCTCCAGTTTGCTGTAGTTCCTCTTCAGGCCCATCAGGTTCAGGTTCATGTCTTTCAGACGGTTGAGGACGTCTACGGCCGTGTCGTTGGCGTCCGCCGCCTTCACCTTAGTGGCCTGGATCTTCTCTGCCAGATCTGCCATCGTCCACAAAACACGAACGTCAAATAAAAACTGAAAGTACTTGCAGATCTCAAACATCACAATGCTGAACAAAAACAAATGAGAATTTCAGAAATAAACATGACATTATTCGTTCAATTGGGGGATTTTTCCACAGTGACACATTTTATTCTAGAGTTATTGCATTTCTATTCTTCTTAATGATCAGTAAAAAAAATACTGTAATCGTTTGTTTTTTTACTTGAATCAGCATAAATTTTGAGCAGCATTGAAAACACTATATGAATAAATACTTTGCTCTTATTCATCAGTTATTATTAGTGATAAAGCGGGTTCAAGCGCTTCAAGGCATTTAAGCATAAAATATATTATGTTTTATTTAGCAATCATGTAACCACTTAGATCATAGATGGAAAGGACTATTTACAGCCAATTTACCGTGGGAAATATATAGTTTTAAAAGCTTTTTAACAGTTAATGAGGATGAGCCAAAAACTGAGGACTAGTTTGGCAAAGTTGAAATAATCTCTGAATTTAACAGATGATTTGATGGACAGAGGTGATCCTAGAGGAAAAGTTTAGGATAACCAACAGGATTGGAGTAATTTTACACATGCTTCAGACAACCCGGATCCCCAGAAACTGATGGGAAAATGTCCAAATTTAAAACAATGTTCTATGGAATGTTAATAACGTTCATGAACTCATGTTGTTCATACTATTAAAGATACTGTACAAACAGAACGTTCTCTCCCCCTAAACCCATCACAGAAGATCTACTTTTTAAAAAAAAAATATCATTCTATATGATTTTATAAGCTTGTTTCCTCACAGTGACAAAAAACAAAACAAAAATGTCACAAGGTCAAAATGTACTTGTATCACTGTACTTGAGGAGACATACACACACACACGCACACACACACACACACACGCGCGCACTCGCACGCACATGCACGCACGCACGCTCACACACACACACACACACACACACGCACACACACACACACACGCGCGCACTCGCACGCACGCACGCACGCTCACACACACACACACACGCGCGCACCCGCACGCACACGCACGCACGCACGCTCACACACACACACACACACACGCACACACACACACACACACGCACGCACGCACGCTCACACACACACACACACACACACACACACACACACACACACAGCTCTCAGTCATACCCTTGTCCTGACCGCACCTGTATCAAATGTGTGACACACACACACCTCTCTGTAACCATAGGAACAGAAAACATCAAACCCTATGAAGGTTTAAGGTGATTCAATGTTTTCAGGAGTCAACCTGGTGAGGATGACCCTGACACACACACACACACTCACACACACACACGCACATACACACACTCACACACACACACACACACACACGCACACACACACACTCACACACACACACTCACACACACTCACACACACACACACTCACACACACACAGACACACTCACACACGCACACACACACACACGCACACACACACACCATCAGGGATGGCGTTGAGCTTCTCCATTGTGTCGTTCAGGCCTTTCTGTAAGTCTTTGTTCTTTTTATTGGCGGCTTTCAGTCTGGACTGAAGAGCCCCCAGATTGTCTCCATTTTCTGAAAAAAGAAATAAAAAAAATGACATGTTAAAAATGCTGCTCTTCCTCTGGCGTCTCGGGAACATCCGTGAGAATCTGCTGCTGATCTTCACCTTTCACGTCGTTCTGCAGTTCTTTGGCCTCGTTCCACAGGCGGTGGCTCTTCTGAACCGAACCCTTGGCCTGATCTTTCAGAGATCCTTTGGGTCCCGAGGCCTACAGACAGAAGCAGACGTGTCAGGCGGGACAGAACGCTCTGCTCAGGGACAGTTTTAAAATCAACATTCTATTGTATTTGCGACATGAAACGACACAAAACCCAGTCGTTCAGCTGAATGTGATGCGATTAGTGAGCACTTGTCATGTAGTTTCATGCAGAGAAATGGAAAGCTCATTTTTAATATTGCTGCATATTGTCGGGTTTGACACTCTTGTGTGAAGCACCATTATTCGGTGTTGACCCTTTGACCTCCCGTTCCTGTGAGGGAGGGAGAGCGACGGGAGAGCGGGATGACAGCGGAAGAACAGGAGGAGAGCTTTGATCTCTGAAGCAGGACAAATAGACATGAATTAAACAGATTTAACGCTCTGAGCCAAACCTGAGCAGAGCAACCGAACACGTGTCCTCGACGCATGAGGATCGGTGTAAAAACTGTTTAGCGTCTGTTTCTCTGCAAATAGTTTACAGTAGATGAAGAAGATTGTTTCTGTGTTGCATGTTTTTTTCTAGCATCACCAGACACTCTCCTGTTCGCTGTCGCTCGGGATAATGAACGGTTGAAAAAGAGCCTCCAAAATATTGACTTTTGTTCCAACACGAGACGGACTGAAGAGTGTGTGTTTCCTCACCAGCTGTAGAGCCTCCACGCTGGTCTTCTTGGCCTCTTTGGCCACCTTATCGGCCTCATCGATGTAGTTCTTGATGTTGGTGTACGCTTTGAAAGCAGCGGTGGCGTTGAAGGACAGGTTCTTTGCCTCAGCTAGAATACTACAGAACCACAAATGCAGGTTCAGATTGATGAAAGACAAAAACAACAACCTGTGCATCTTTGCGTGTTTCGTGACACTTGAAATGTCTGGTGAGTGTCGTTAACAGAAAAACCCTACACTAAACCTGACCGATGACAAAAGCAAATGTGAGATAAAAACTCATTTGCTGAAAATTTTTTGTTATTTTTGGTGTTATTTTTTGACCCCATATCTTGGTTTCTTTTTTTTTTTGTTAAATTTTGGGGTCATTTTAGCATTTTTTGCCCCCATATCTTGAATTTGGGGGACATTTTTGCTAATTTTGTGGTCAATTTTGCATTTTTTGCCCCATATCTTGAATTTGGGAAGCATTTTTGGTAATTTTGGGGTCATTTTTGTATTTTTTGCCCCCATATCTCAAATTTGGGAGGAATTTTAGTTACATTTGAGGTGATTTTAGCATTTTTTGCCCAATATCTTGAATTTGGGGGACATTTTTGCTAATTTTTAGGTCAATTTTGCATTTTTTGCCCCATATCTTGAATTTGGGAAGCATTTTTGATAATTTTGGGGTAATTTTTGAATTTTTTGCCCCCATATCTCAAATTTGGGAGGAACTGTTGTTAAGTTGGAGATGATTTTTGTATTTTTTGCCCCATATTTTGAATTTGGGGAGCATTTTGTTAATTTTTGCATTTTTTGACCCCATATCTCGGTTTCTATTCTTTTTTTTTTTTTTTGTGAAATTTTGGGGTCATCTTAGCATTTTTTGCCCCATCTCTTGAATTTTGGGGTCATTTTTGTATTTTTTGCCCCCATATCTTGAATTTTGGGAGTATTTTTTGATCATTTTTTTTGCCTGAAGCCCCCATTAATTTCAAACCCTGTGACATAGTATTGTGCAAGAAACCTCAATAAAGTAAGTTTTCATTAATTGATAATCTGCCCCGTCAATCATAATTTGTGTCGTTACAAGTTGTTGGTGTTTTACTGACAATCCAAACCCAAATCAACACACACACCTGTCGAGTATCCCGGCGGACTCGTTGAGCTGGCCGGCGTGATCCTCCGCTCTCAGCAGCAGATCCGGGACGGAGTCGTCCAGACCGCGACCCAACTGCGCCACCTTAAGATCCAGCTGATCGTGCAGAGGTCCCAGCTCACCCGCCATCTCCTCCAGCTCCTACAGACGCCAGCCACTGACCGTCACTGACTGTTCTGAAACATTTCTGTCATGTGTTTAGGGTGAAACTGACCTCTTTGCCCTGGTTGATGCCGTCTGACAGAGCGTTAGCTTCGTCCAGCATCTTCTCTCCTTCCGCCAAAATCCCCTCCATTTCCTTTTTCTTTTGACCGGCCATCTCCCTCTTCCCCTGCACAAACACAGCCAAACACTTTAGACTCGACACGGAGCGTTTCATAAGTTTATTGAGTGTTTGCGCACCTGCAGGCGGTCGAGGTTCAGTTGGTTGGTACCAGCCAGACCTTCTGCCTCTTTGGTTTTGTTGTGCGCGTCCCTCAGCAGATCTTGAGCTTCGTCCAGTTTCTGCCTGTAATCGCCCATCTTATCACCGACCTCCTTCTTCAGGTCCTCTGTGGCCTGGTGCGGATCTCCAAACAAACGCTTCACTCTCGCCAGAAGAGCCTCGGCGGCCCTAGAAAGACCAGAGAACCAGAAGTCAGTCAGAAGTTCTGGAAGCTCATAAATCCAGTCAGTCGAGTTTGTGGCAAAACCTTGTACAGTGCTCGTATATCGCCGTCTTTCAATGCATGTGACAATACTGAGCAAAAATCTCTTTCTCAATCTCTTGTCTCGTGTCGTGAGCTAACTGTCTCTCCACACACATACTTTTAACTAATCATAAGTGACAGGAAAGACATTTATAATGTTACAAAAGAGTTATATTTCAAATAAATGTTGTTCTTTTGAACTTTCTATTCATCAAAGGATCCTGAAGAAGTCTCACGCTTACCACAAAAATATTAAGCTGTTTTCAGTAATGATGCTGAAAATTCAGGTTTGATCACAGGAATAAATTGCACTTTACTATATATTCACATAGAAAACAACTTTTTAAATTGCAAAAAAAATATTTCACAATATTACTGTTTTTACTGTATTTTTGACCAGTGTGTTCCACTTAAAAATTTTGAAACAACATGTAATTGCAATAGTCAAGAATACATTATGTGCGTCGAAATTTATGCCAAAAATCATTAGGATATTAAGTAATCCACAACGATATTTTGTAAATTTCCTACTGTAAATATATAAAAAAAATTGTAAGTGCATATGCATTGCTAAGGACCTCATTTGGACAAATTTAAAGGTGATTGTCTCGATATTTTGATTTTTTTTGCACTCTCAGATTTTCAAGTAGTTGTATTTCGGCTATCTTAACGAACCATACGTCAATGGAAAGCTCATTTATTCAGCTTTCAGATGATGTATCTCAATTTTAAACAATTGCCCCATTCGACTGGTTTTGTGGTCCAGGGTCACGTATGATCATGAATTATTTGAAGTTTTGTTTTGTTTTGATCTGCTTCAACCCTGAATGAATCTGCTGAATATTGTGTTTTTGGGATGAAGTTTGTCTTGCAGATCTCTGAGGAGACATTAAACCAGTGAAATCCAGCTGATGGATCTGAGCTCTTGAACTGCTTCACTCCCACCGTCCTCCTCTAGGTGTCTCTCTCTGTTCTCTCTTAGCCGCACACACAGAGGAATCCATTATTGAAGTAATTTGATTAGGCTGGAGTAATATTCCTCCCTGCCCAACTGCAGGCAAATTTTAATTAGTTCATTAGGATTTTACATAAGAAAGAGAAACTTTCTTCATTTGAGCTGTGATCCAATGAACCACAAAATACGACTGAGAAACATAATGCCACCGACACAATTATTCCGACCTGTGAGCTCGAGTGGCGTCCTCACCGCTCTTCGGCTGGATTCGCTCTTTGTGTGAGATGTTATATGTGTAGTAATATTCATATGATCTTTACATATGAACAGTATGCTTGCAACAAATCCCAATGCTGTTTCATACTCACATGTGTACCACATTCTGAACCTCAATACTGCATGATTTTTGCAAAAAAATGAAACAGTTGTGATGAAAAGTGAATGAACACATCCTGCATCTGAGGATAAATCACCTAATATTGAGAATGCAACAGTGCATATTATATTTTTCTAACTCCAAAAGCTGATAATCACTTCCTTTGATCCAACATCTCTCAATAAACCAAGCGGCAGTGTCTCCGTCTCCGCCGGGCTGGAGTCAAATAATCGTGCGGTTACAGGGTGTGTGAAATCTAAACTTCTTCATGAAATAATTGCTGTTCAGTTTGAACACCGCTGCTCTCCTTCTGCTCGCTCCATCAAAGCTCCAGTGAAGGGTTGCCAGATAACACAAAACAAACACGACAAATCTGAATAAGATCAACAAAATATACACTATATTGTTGGTAGTATTACCAAAATCCTATAAAATTAAAAGAGGGGGATGTAATTTATTACGTATATATGTTGAGATATTATAAATCGATTGAAGTAAAACAACATGCGATTGAAAAATAATTATTCAACAAAAATTTATTTACACCTATGAGTTGTATTTAATATCAAGTAATTAAATTTAAAATCAAAATTTTATTCGAATGAGATTCCAAAAGATTCCAACCCCTAATATGTATAGACATACAAACATGCATTCAGTATATTAGAGGTGGGAATCTAGTTCAGTTATTAAACTCTAGAGGGCGCAAGCTGATGGTCCTTTCAATGCGATCTGCTAACAATCAAATCATTAACACATGACATCCTGCAGCCAATGAGATTACTTGTTCAACATTTAACTAGTCTGGTTCAGTGTTTTCTCTAGGCTAGTTACTCTGAACCCCTCCACCTCCCCAGCTCCACCTGCCTAGATCACACTCGCTCAACAGCAGCAGATCTACTCCTGCGATCATTGACATTTCCATATTCAATAACATACTAATTGAGTAACTCATGATTGTCACAAAGCAAAGATTTGGTGTCGGGGTAGTTATTGCCACTACATCTGTGTGTGTGTGTGTGTGTTTTACCCCAGTTCTTCATCAGCGATGTGTTTCTTGCCGGAGAGCTGTCGTTTGCGAAGTTCTGCGAGCATGGCTTGGATTTCGTCATTCATCTCGTTCACGCTCTTCTCTGGAGCCCCGTCCCTCACTCCCAGAGTCGCGTTCAGCTCACGAGCTTTGTCCCGTAGAGCTGGACAACACACACACACACACACACACACACACACACACACGCACACACACACACACACACACACACAATCACATGATCACATGATCACATGTGAGCAGCAGGGACACAACTATTGGTTATTATACTTAACTAAAACCATAAAATACTTTGGTTTTAATTCAAACTATAGTCTCACATAACCTTATCTATATAGTCTATAGTCTCAAATATAGTTTATAATAACAAGGGTTTCTGAATTCTACATATAACTCCTTTAAACTTATTTCAGCAAGTTGCCAAGGCAACACTTCTTTTAAATCTACGTACTAAAATAACTAAAACTATAATAATAATTGATAAAAATTATATATATATATATATATATATATATATATATATATACACAAACAAAAACTAAATCTAATGTCTAATACAAGTGACAAAAACAACAAAAATTACTAAAACTTTAAAATTAAAAGGGAACCAGCAAATACAAAAATAAAAACTTATACAAAATATTTTTCAAAATAATGACTGCACAACACACAAATACACAAATATACTGTAAATGTTTGTAAACACACATCACATTCTGATTGGCCCATATATAGAGCGTCATATATGGGCCAATCAGAATGTGATGTGTGTTTACAAACATTTACAGTATTTCAGACTATATATATATATATATTAGACAACAAACTTAACTTTGGCACACATTTCTTTTCACTTCCTTTTCATTTTCCTAGGAGTGACTGGCTTCAGGTTGATTCAAAGAAGTTCAAGTTGGACTCAGCAGAGTTAATGTTCTTTAATCAAATTAAATTAGATTCAGAAATAAAACCCCAATCAAACAGGAGTGAAATAAAGGAGCAAGCAAGCTTCTCGGCATATTCTAATTTAAATAAAAATCATTAAATTGAGATGAAAATGAGCTATAATTACATGCGTTTCTGAAATTCCTCGAGAGTTCAAACGTAAACAGTCGATCGACTACAAAGAGCGCAGTATATACCTGCCAACAGAGCCGAGCTGGAAATAATTGCACAGTGAGTTTCAAACGCAGCTCGGGTCTTTGGGGTGGACAGAATCATTTGATTCCTACTCGTTTAGCGTGCGAGAGAAGATGAGAGACGAGGCGGTTTACTGGAGCAGGGAGCTCACGCTCAGAATGGATAATGAAGCTCTTCCGCTGTCTGCTCTCCTCCACTTCTGCAAGCAGCTTTTTGGAAACACTTTTTGGCCCGTTATCAAAATCCAGAGGACTAAAGTGCAATATGCTGGCTTTAAGTGCCAAACACGCATCCAAGAAAATATATCAACCACTTTTTTCTGTGTAATCTGCATGTATTGGGTGGGTGAGAGTGTGTGATGTGTGGATGTCCAGAGACGACACCATCTGTTGTGAAACACCTCTCAGGTATGAACGACATTAGCATGACGGGCGTTCGGAGAAATAATCGATTCGCTGACACATGCTTTATGATGTGGTCCGTCCGACAAAAGTTCATCGTTTTTAAATATACGCAACTGCATGCAAACTTCTGACAGCTGAAATATATTTACACAGAACCGAAGCTGCCGCTGACATTGTTATTGATGCTTATACAACGTTTACCGGCGGATCAGAGCAGAAACGCTGCGTTCAGCTTTGATTGAGGTGTCAAGAGACGTTTTTTAAAAGTTCAACTTCTTTTCACCTGAAAACACGCTGAGTCGAGTCAAAGACCGCCGTGTGGCTCACGTTTACACGAAAACACTGCAGATGGACACAAGAAGACTATTAACTATTAAAAAGGGTTATTGAGATTCATCAAGAATCATTCTGGATTGATATCGTGAGTCTCTGAATGCAGTCGTGAGGTGGATGAAGAATTTGAACTTGTTTCGTAATTGATGGACGTTGCAACATTGAATCAACATTGAATCAACACTTCATCAATGTTCAAACTGAACGCATCTGAATGATCACTGTTGTCTTTACACGTGAAACTGAATTTGACTGATGAATTGCGCAACATTAAGTCAAGAAATATCAAGTAATTTTGCTTCTCCAGTAAATGGATCTTGATTTAAGAATGTAGTAGAAACAAGACAAATTCCAGAGTAGGAAAATCATTCAAAATCAAAAATCAAAGAGTAAAAAATTTGTGACTTGACTTGAAGGATCCCACTACTACTACACACACAGTCAATGGCTGGAGTATCTGCTCAAGTGATTATTTTTCCAGTAATTAATTTTGTCTCTTTTAATTAAGGCATCGCATAGTGTGAGCTGAACCTTCATTAACTAAAACATCTTCTCATTTACTACCATGTACAATTATACAAACACACTCAACCATGGAGTATTAGGGCCTCACACACACACACACACACACACACACACACACACACACTCACACACACACACACACACACACTCACACACACACACACACACACACACACTCACACACACACACACACACACACACACACACACACTCACACTCACACACACACACACACACACACACACACACACACTCACACACACACACACACACACACTCACACACACACACACACACACACACATACACACTCACACACACACACACACACACATACACACTCACACACACACACACACACTCACACACACACTCTCACATACACACACACACACACACTCAAACTCTCACACACACACACATACTCACACACACACACACACACTCACACACACACACACATACTCACACACACACACACACACACACACATACTCACACACACACACACACACTCTCTCACTCACTCACACACACACACACACACACACATACTCACACACAGACACTCTCTCACTCACTCACACACACACACACACACACATACACACTCACACACACACACACACACTCTCACATACACACACACACACACTCACACTCTCACACACACACACACACACACACACTCTCACACACACTCACACACACTGACACACACTCACACACACACACACACACTTACACACACACACACACACACACACTTACACACACACACACACACACACACACACACCAAAAATAAAGCATCTTCTCGGCCTCAACCACATCCCAAGCTCAGATTCATCATCATCCTGACCCCTACAAACTTCACCCAGCAACACTTAAACCTTTATTTCAGGTTCTGGAGTGTCAGCTGGACCAATCGAATGTGTCTTCTCAGCAGTTTCTCATTTGTCGTTACCTTCAGCAGCCAGGAGTGTGCTCCTAACGTAAAGCTCCAGGTCCTCGGCTCCTTTGCGGCTCCTCTCAGCATCGGCTGCCGTCTGCTCCCCATCAGCAGACACTTTAGTCGCCTGTACAAAAAAACCCTCTGAAAGCTCAGTGAGATTTTACTGAAGAGCCTCAGATCAGCCTCACATGATGTTGTGTGAAGAATCAAACACACAAGGAACTGACCTCAGTAACACCACGCGGAGGAGAAAAACAACGAGACACATTAGATCTGACACCTCTGGGACCAACGTGAACAAAAACTGAAAGAAATACTGCTAAACTACAATATTTTCAGTTTGGCAAGAGTCAAGGTTTGGAAGGTCAAGGTTACACAAACCCAGCAGGATAGAATAAAAGCGCAGAGATCTTCCTATTTATCTGGCTCTTGAACTTCTGTTATTTGAAAAGACTGCTTTAGAACTGAAATATATTGAGTTTACCAAGGACGACTATTCAGAAGATGCTGAAAGGTTCCCGTTGGCACAAATGAGCAGAACTGATGAAACACTTCAGCCCGCTTCAGTAGCCACGCCCCAAACACTCAGCCTGCTTCAGTAGCCACGCCCCAAACTCTCAGCCTGCTTCAGTAGCCACGCCCCAAACACTCAGCCTGCTTCAGTAGCCACGCCCAAACTCTCAGCCTGCTTCAGTAGCCACGCCCCAAACTCTCAGCCTGCTTCAGTAGCCACGCCCCAAACACTCAGCCTGCTTCAGTAGCCACGCCCCAAACACTCAGCCTGCTTCAGTAGCCACGCCCCAAACTCTCAGCCTGCTTCAGTAGCCACGCCCCAAACTCTCAGCCTGCTTCAGTAGCCACGCCCCAAACTCTCAGCCTGCTTCAGTAGCCACGCCCCAAACACTCAGCCTGCTTCAGTAGCCACGCCCCAAACACTCAGCCTGCTTCAGTAGCCACGCCCAAACTCTCAGCCTGCTTCAGTAGCCACGCCCCAAACACTCAGCCTGCTTCAGTAGCCACGCCCAAACTCCCAGCCTGCTTCAGTAGCCACGCCCCAAACACTCAGTTGCTTCAGTAGCCACGCCCCAAACACTCAGCCTGCTTCAGTAGCCACGCCCCAAACTCTCAGTCTGCTTCAGTAGCCACGCCCCAAACTCTCAGCCTGCTTCAGTAGCCACGCCCCAAACACTCAGTTGCTTCAGTAGCCACGCCCCAAACACTCAGCCTGCTTCAGTAGCCACGCCCCAAACTCTCAGCCTGCTTCAGTAGCCACGCCCCAAACTCTCAGTCTGCTTCAGTAGCCACGCCCCAAACTCTCAGTCTGCTTTAGTAGCCACGCCCCAAACTCCCAGTCTGCTTCAGTAGCCACGCCCCAAACTCTCAGTCTGCTTTAGTAGCCACGCCCCAAACTCCCAGTCTGCTTTAGTAGCCACGCCCCAAACTCTCAGTCTGCTTCAGTGGCCACGCCCCAAACTCCCAGTCTAGCCCAGCCCACATAGCCCACTGACTAGGCCAATGGAGAGAGTTTGGGGCGGGACTATCTCAGTGATTGACAGAAGGGGGGAGTGTTCAGGAAACCTGTTTGAAAACACTCATTATTTTTGCAGTGCCATTTTGTGGCTTTAGTCATATAGAAATGACACACTTGAGCTACACTAGTTCATTTTGAACAATAACTGTTCAAGTGTTTTGGAGGAGGCGTGGCTTTGGAGACGCTCTGAAGGAGGCGTGGCTTTGGAGACGCTCTGAAGGAGGCGTGGCTTTGGAGACGCTCTGAAGGAGGCGTGGCTTTGGAGACGCTCTGAAGGAGGCGTGGCTTTGGAGACGCTCTGAAGGAGGCGTGGCTTTGGAGACGCTCTGAAGGAGGCGTGGCTTTGGAGACGCTCTGAAGGGGGGGGTGGATCATATGCTTTCAAAGCTAGCTGGCTATTGCTCTCACCAAATAATCTCACTTTTAACTAATACCAATGTCTATAAAAACAACAACAAACACATTCGACTGATCTAAGGCCAGCAGATGTTTGCATGCACTTTCAGTTATTATTAAATTTTATGCTGAATTTAGAAATGAAATGTAAGTGTGAACTTTTGCACACATATATTTGTGACAGTGAGTCTTTACCTCCACACTCCTCTCTGAGAGCACCGAATCAACGTGTTTGAGACTCACCCGGCTGAGCAGTTCGTCCATTTCGGTGACCAGACTGCCCAGGTTACTGTCGGCCAGCTGCAGCAGTCTCTCTGGAGCTCTCTGAGGGGAGAGCATGTGCTGCCAAAGACAGGAGGAAGAGATGATCATCACGAACCTACGACTGACAGCTGCAGTCATGGTGTCACCATGGAATGACACAGGATTGACGTCCATGAAGTTTTCAGCTGACATCACCGAATTATGAATCATTTGATGATTCATTCCAGGAGAGCCATAAATGCAAAACTATTTTCTCATCATTTGTAAATACACTATCTCTAGATAAGTCCATCTGAGGTGAATCTGCTGGAGCTTCATGAAGACATTTATTACTCCACACAAAAGTTGGAACTGTTGCCTTAAAGAGCAGTTTTTTACTTGATTTAACCCATAAAAATGTATTTTGTTGGTATAATTGAATGTATTTAGACTGATTCAGCAATATTAAATAATATTTTGGACTTGAATAAAAGGACAGGATGGCTCCTCCCGCTCACCTTCAGCTCCTCCGTCACGTTCTCGTAGCGATAGAGCACTTTATATGGCAGGGGGAGGGGCAGAGTGAGATTGACACTGCCAATCAAACGCAGCAGACGCTCCATGTCACGAATCAGGAGTCCGGCGCAGTCGTCGTCACACGCTGAAACACAGAGACGCGTGACGTCAGACTCACAGAGAGCTCACGCCTCACGAGCTCACACACGTATGCATGCTCAAGGGTCAAAGGTCAACTTGTGCTGTGTCAGTATGGGAACATTAGTGGACAGTAACAAAGTATTTTTAACTCACCTACTGTAAGGTACTGTACTTACAGTATTTTCATCACGTTTAGCTTTCCTCCACTGCCTACAAACACGCTGTCCCACATCTGACTCGCAATGATTTTATTTCAGCTAGTTGCCAAAGCAACTTTTCTTTTTTTTCATTTAATTTAATATGATTTACTAAAATAAAACAAAAGTAAAACCAAAATAAAATTTATAAAAACTATACAGACATACGGTATTAAAAAAAAAACGAATAAAAATGACTGAAACACGGAGGAGTATCAAGACCAAGCAATAATAAAAAATAAAACTGTGTCGAGATTAAAGTCAGTGGATTAAACTTGTTAAATTTTGAGAAAAAAAATTGAAATGAAATGTCGAGAATAAACTTATTCAATTTTGAGAATAAAGTCGTTGTGTTTCTAGAAAAACTAGCTAAATTTTGAGAAAAAAGTCTAAATAAAATGTCGTAAAACACGCGTTGACTCGGTGTTCGTCCAGTTATGATTATCTGCAGAATGATTTATTAATAAACTGTGTGCAGAATTTGATCTTGTAATACCATTCTGTAAGTGTGTCCCATTTTCTTGCACAAATTGTTCTGTTTTTCTTCTAAAAAGACTCAGCCGCCTGCAAACTAAAGCAGAAAGTGTTTCTGTGATGAAAAGAAAGCGTGATCATGACACTGATCCAATGTTTATTCTCAACATTTAGATTTTTTTTCTCATAATTTAACGAGTTTAATATTGCATTATAATGACTTTAATTTTGACATGTTTGTTTTTATTATTGCTTGGCCCTAATCTTTTTCCGTAAACCACAAAATGACTAAAACTTGAAAAATGAAAATGAAAACAGATCATACAAAAATAATAAATAGTATCTCAATGATAAAACAAAACTGCCGTCTATCACACGGATCTGTTAGTGTGAGTATCACGACAGCAACACTCACTCGGCCAATGGAGGGAGTTTGGGGCGGGGCTATCTGAGTGATTGACAGAAGGGGGGAGTGTTCAGGAAACCTGTTTGAAAACACTCATTATATTTGCAGAGCCATTTTGTGACTTTAGTCATATAGAAATGACACACTTGAGCTACACTAGTTCATTTTGTAAGTGTGTGTGTGAGTGTGTGTGTGTGTGTGTGTGTGTGTGTGAGTGTGTGTGTGAGTGTGAGTGTGAGTGTGTGTGTGTGTGTGTGTGTGTGTGTGTGTCTGAAGGGACAGGCATGTTAACGGCCAAGGATGGACAGGTCCTGGGGCGAGAATGCTGTTAACGAATGTTATTGGCCTCTTTTGTCTCCCATCCTCTGCCATCACAACATCACTCTCACTCCTCCAGCATCCCTCCATCATCTCCATCCAGGGAGCCGAGTCCCCGAGCACCTCTCTCTTTATTTCCCTCTCTCTAGATTAAACGTGAGCGCGGTGGAAACTCCAGGGACGAGGACTTCTCAAGCGTGAAATTTAACATAGAGTGTGAAACAGCTCCTGGCCGCCTATTATGAGTGTCTGACACACCACGAGCGATAGAGGAGGAAGAGAGACACCGACGGCTGCGTGGCTTTCGCCGCGGCCGATTTAACCTCCTGAAAAACTGGAGCTATTAAGACTCCTCGTGAGGAAGTCTTTTCACGCAAAACACCGAGTACAGATGTGAAAAGACCTGAAAAGAAAACGCTCATGAAGGCCTCTCGTTCAAAACATTATTTTCACACTTTGAGTTATATTAACATTTTTGACTTCAGCAAAACCATTTCATTTAGATTTCAGCACATGATCATGTTTTTAAGCTGACAAACCCTGTTTCTGTGAATTCAGTGTAATAACTTCATTATAATCGTTATCCACCTTAACGAGATCAACATCGGCATCATCGTTACATTATAATTATATTATAGTTAAATTATGAATATAAAACAGACCATGAAATAAATACATTATTATTGTAATGTAAAATAAATATAATAAAATTAGTATTTAATAATAATATTAGTAATTAAGTTTAACATGATTTACTAAAATAACCAAAATTAAAGCCAAAATAAAATTTATAAAAACTATACAGACATACGGTATAAAAAAACCTAATAAAAATGACAACTACGGAAGAGTATTAAGGCCAAACAATAATAAAAAATAAAACCGTGCCGAGATTAAATCATTAGATTAAACTTTTTTCAAGAAAAACATAAAAATAAAATGTTTTTCATTAAATTTTGAGAAAAAAAGTTTGAGATAGATTAATAAATAAAATTAGTATTTAAAATTAGCATTTAATAATAATAACTTTTTATTTTATATTTAAACAATAAAATATATTACTATTGAAACAATATTATTGTATTGTAAAACAAATTAATAAATTAAAATGAACAATAGTAAAATGACGATTATGTATGTCTTCTCAGGATGGAGAACACTGAAATCTGAATAAACACGGAAAAAAATCCCTGATATGTGTTTGATGTTGGATTATGTAACACAAAACACATGCATAATTATCCAATCTGTCCAGTCGACCAACACAATTATCATAAAAACATGATCGCTGAAAGACATTTCAAACACAGTGGTGAGGAGCAGGTGTTCCCGCAGACATTCCCGCCGCTCCCAGCTCCGCCAACAATTACAGGAAGAGTAAACAGTGATTTTGTGAGGAGAAATCTGAGCACGTCTAATTAAAATGTTGTTTGTTTTGGCCGCATCTCTCTGTTATTACTGGCTGAAACAAAGACATGGAGCGAATAAACCCGATCAACTTAACTCTTAACCTATTCATTTGCATAGAGAAGTCTTAAAGGTACAGTAGCGAATAAAGGTCAGGGTCAGAGAGAGGCCGTGTTAGTGCAGCGGTCATACGTACACACGATGCCCTCAGGGCCACACACATGCCTGTCCATGCACCGGTCACACTTCAGCCCGCTGGCGCCGGGACGGCACCGGCACTGTCCGGAGCGCGAGTCACACGCAGCGGGAAATGCACCGTACGCATCGCACTTACACTCCTCGCACCGGCCGCCCGACACGCTCGGGTCGCCATGGAAACCAGGTGCGCACCTGCGGAGACGAGGAGGATATTAAACATGCTCATTTTCATCACATTATTGACACATTCAGCCATGTAAGTAACGACTTGTTTTACATCATTTAGAAACATTTCTTCACCTTTCACAGTGTTTTCCCTCGTAGCCTTCGGGACAGGCAGTGCAGCGGTAGTCATTAAAACCCTCCGTCTGACAGCTGGGACTGAAGCTGAGACCAACAGTGGGAGAGTTGGTGTGTGTGCAGTTGTTATCACAAGTGTGTGTGTGTGTGTGTGTGTCACATACTTGTTCTCGGGGTTGAGCAGTGGACACGCACAGGGTTTGCAGTCATCGGGAAAGCCGCGCACTACGCCGTAAAACCCTGCGGCACATCGCTCGCACTTGTCTCCTTCTGTGTTATGCTGACAATTCTACAAAGAACGAAACACTCTTAATGCTTTATAACATGTAATAATACTGTTATAACGGAAAGAACAAAACACTCGTAATGCTTTATAACATGTAATAATACTGTTATAACGGAAAGAACAAAACACTCGTAATGCTTTATAACATGTAATAATACTGTTATAACGGAAAGAACAAAACACTCGTAATGCTTTATAACATGTAATAATACTGTTATAACGGAAAGAACAAAACACTCGTAATGCTTTATAACATGTAATAATACTGTTATAACGGAAAGAACAAAACACTCGTAATGCTTTATAACATGTAATAATAATGTTATAACAGAAAGAACAACGCTCATAATGCTTTATAACATGTAATAATACTGTTATAACAGAAAGAACAAAATGCTCGTAATGCTTTATAACATGTAATAATAATGTTATAACAGAAAGAACAACGCTCATAATGCTTTATAACATGTAATAATACTGTTATAACAGAAAGAACAAAACGCTCGTAATGCTTTATAACATGTAATAATAATGTTATAACGGAAAGAACGAAAGCTCATAATGCTTTATAACATGTAATAATACTGTTATAACAGAAAAAACAAAACGCTCATAATACTTTATAACATGTAATAATACTGTTATAAAGGAAAGAACAAACCACTCATAATGCTTTATAACATGTAATAATACTGTTATAACGGAAAGAACAAACGCTCTTAATGCTTTATAACATGTAGTAATACTGTTATAACAGAAAGAACAAGCGCTCATAATGCTTTTTAACATGTAATAATACTGTTATAACGGAAAGAACAAACGCTCATAATGCTTTATAACATGTAATAATACTGTTATAACAGAAAGAACAAACGCTCATAATGCTTTATAACATGTAATAATACTGTTATAACAGAAAGAACAAACGCTCATAATGCTTTTTAACATGTAATAATACTGTTATAACAGAAAGAACAAACGCTCATAATGCTTTATAACATGTAATAATACTGTTATAACTAAGGCTGTCAATTTAAATCAGATTTTTCTGTGACTCATATGTGAACAGTTCAAAACTCATGAATCTGATCTTTTCAAGTCTGATTTATGTGTGGATCTAAATCAGATGCAGGTCTGTGTGCTGTTTTCATTTGGAGAATTTTCTTGGCACATATTGATATATGCAATTAATTGAATTCAATTATTTTTTTTAGCTGACTGACAGCCCTAGTTATAGCATAGGGAAAACTTGTAAAAGATGTCAACCGTTTCATTTTATGACCGAACAAATGAATAAGCACATAAAAATATTCAAAAAAAGAGAGAGAGCGAGAGCGAGAGAGAGCGAGAGAGATCGAGAGAGAGCGAGAGAGAGCGAGAGAGAGCGAGAGAGAACGAGAGAGAGTGAGAGAGAGTGAGAGAGAGCGAGAGAGAGCGAGAGAGAGTGAGAGAGAACGAGAGCGAGAGAGAGCGAGAGAGAGCGAGAGAGAGCGAGAGAGAGAGAGAGAGAGAGAGAGAGAGAGCGAGAGAGAGCGAGAGAGAGCGAGAGAGAGAGAGAGCGAGAGAGAGCGAGAGAGAGAGAGAGAGAGAGCGAGAAAGAGCGAGAGAGAGCGAGAGAGAGAGAGAGAGCGAGAGAGAGAGAGAGAGAGAGCGAGAGAGAGCGAGAGAGAGCGGCAGGAGCGCGGCGGAGGAGCGGCAGCTCTCAGAGCAGACAGTAATCAGACCGCTGAAGCTGCGCTTTACTGGCCCGTGTCGCTCTGAAACTTTCATTAACTTCCTGTGTACCTCAATTACTCAAATTACCCCCCCTACACACTCGTTTACCATTTTCAATTTGCGAAAACCCGTAAAATGCAAATGATATTGCTATTAGCATGCATGCCGTTGAACGCTGGCTGTTCGGAGCCTGAAGCTCTGCAGAAACTGTTTGGAGAACAGCTGGAGAACTGCATGTCTGGACCGATGGACGGTCAGCAGACCTGATTCTGCTTTACTTGTAGCCCTTCACACTAACATGGTGCTGGATCCACTGGATCATTTCCACAGCCAGTGCAGGACAGAAACTTTTCCTCCACTGCATTCCATAAAAACATGTTTTTCCTCATTATTTTGAACTGAATAAACCTCCACCCGCAGATGAGAGAGCAGCGACCGATTCTGAATTGGTTCACAAATAACACTGAATGATTCATTCGTGAATCGGACTGATCCATCAGATGGTGCGACTGATGAATTTTAATATTGATTATTTTAATGAATTTATTTTTAGGTCAGTTATACTAAATCTCCCGTAAAAGCACGACCTGTTTAAGCCCATGCTCAAATGTGGACATGTTCGCATTATAGTTTCACGTGATTTTAGCTCAAATTAAATTAATTAAATTAGCTACCTACACTCTTTTTAAATGATATAAAACTACTCAGTTTGCACAGAGTTCCTCTTAAAACGCATGTGACGTCTGTACATTGTTTTTTTGTACTATTTGTTCCCACATATTTGGACAAATTTTAAAATACTATATAGTACATTATTTTCAGTGTTGTGGAAGACGCAGTACAAGTAATCGGAGTCACGGAATCGGATTACTTTTTTCAAGTAACTAGTAAAGAAACGCATTACTTTTAAATGTACAACTAAATGTCTGAGTTACTTTTTCAAACAAGTGAAATCTATATATTTTTTTTTAAGTTAAATAAATTATGAAACATTTTTGGCATTGTATGCATTGTAAAGTTCAGACTCTAAACTTTCAAATAACATCTACTTTGTGTTGATCAAAACAGAAGTTTTGAAAAATATCATTATACATTTTTTCGTTGCTAGGTGGCGCCAGAGGGCGCTACACTCCGATTTATAGGGACTACTCAGCACTTGTTTACCAAAATGATTAGATGCATTAAAAGGCTGAGTTTCGGGCTTTAAAATGATACCCATTTTGTGTTATTCCACGCTGGAAAACGAGCATGGATGGCTCCGGAAACTTTGGATAACATCCCGGAAAGACGAGAGCAAAAGTTCTGAGCAAAAATGCCACATTAAATCTACATATTTGTTTTCAGTTGTCGCCTGTGCGCTGTCTTTCTTGTAAACTCAGTTAGCGCAGACTCATTAGAGGGAGAAAACAACACAACAAGAGCATGTTGGACGCATGATCTGACCATGTAAAGTTTCTGATTTTGTATCCAAAAAGAAGTATTGTGCCACTTGGTTTCAGGTTCTATTGGCTCTTAAACAGACACATGCAAAAGGGTCAAGGCACTGCGATCATGAAGGCTGTACCTGGCAGACGGCCGTTTCAGGATCGCACGAGTCACTGTGTCCATTGCACTGGCACCGAACACAGCTGCCAAAGCCGGCTCTGGACGCGGCACCACCAGCGTGAGCAGAGAGCCTGTAGAACCCGGCCGCACATTCCTGCACGAGACATCACACACAGTTACACACACACACACACACACCTCAACAAGATCCTACTGTAATTGTTACATTTTCCAAGGATCAGCATTCTTTCCTTAAAGTGACCGGATAGACCAAACCATAAGTCGTAGAGACTTGAAACTTTGAGGGCTGGTAGTACTTACACCATCTATAATGTCACCGAGGCTCTAACCGGTCAGCCTGACGGGGGCGTTACAGCGGTCAACAGTATGAAATGACTCCTGAACCATTTGGCGTAAAGTTTCTTATATTGTTGGAATCCTTGGCGAAATTTTCAGGTATTTGGGATTTTTTTGAAAAACCTACTTTTTGCAAACTATTCCTAGGTTCAAGTTCCAAATCAGTCTGATTGTCAATAATTATCAAAAAAACGTGTTTGATTCACAATCTCTAAGGGCCACCAAAACATTCAATGTGGTTGGAGCCACTTTTACTAAAATGGCTATAATTTGTGAACGGAATGAGATATTTTCACCAAATTTGGCACACGTATGTAAGAGCTCGTTCTGTGGTCGTGTGAAAAAGGATGTGGTGACTGGCCGCTTGGTGGCGCTATAACAGAAAAAAAAACATCTATAACTACTGAAACTACTAAATTCGGGAAACATAGGTCGACAGCTACATGCTAATAACCAAATGTCAAATTTTTTTTTTAGGAATGGCAAAACAATACAATTGAATTCACCCATGAATCATTTATGCTCTCATATATAAAAGTGTCTATACCTTCAAAACGAAATGAGATATTTTCACTCATTTTGACACATATTTTGCGGACACCTAAAAAAAGTGGTGGATTGGGCAATAGGTGATGCAATAACTTTCAAAAAACCTTTAAAGATCATGTATTTCCTTAGTAAATTGCCCGTATTGGCTGTAAATGGTCTTTTCCATCAATGACATAAGCGCTTACATGATTGCTAAATAATATACATTACCTTTTTATGAGCTTAAAAGCCTTAAAGTGCTTGAACCTCGATAAATACTGCTTGCAGCTATATTCTGAGGTGGAAATACAGTCACAATGGAGCAGTTGTGCACTATTTGGTCATTTCTCAGCTCAGTTTTATTAGGATACATCACATCCTGTCAGGAGGTTGCATATGGTCTAGCCACAAAATTCCAAATATTTCAACACATCTGAATCTCAAACTGGATCCAAACATGATGCATAAGCATATGACTCCACACAGCTCCCGTACTATTCATCATTACAATTAATGTGTAGAGGTTACAGACACACATAATCACTGTGATTGTAAATCCACACTGAAATTTGTTACTGAAGACCAGCACGTCCATACAGGGAAAAAATAGTCCTCCGTTGAAACCATAGCAACACTCCCTCTCACCCTCGCTCTTCAAAATTAATCGCGTCAATTTAGTACACCATCTGCTCGCGGTGAACTTGCTAAACGCCTGTTTAAAAATACTTTATTAAGCACAGTATGAAGCGTTTGAGAGTTGCGGCCATCTGTCTCCACGCGGCCTCGTCCAGCCTGAATGTGAACAACTGACACTCGCTGATCTGTAATCGTCTGTCTCGCACACTCGAGCTTGTTAAAGATCTCACACGAGCAGTTTGTGGGCGGAGACTGGCGGCGAGAGAGCGCTTTAACACGTTAACAGTCTGAGAAGCAGAAACACTTGCTGTAATGATGAGCTCTGAGCAGCGATACTCCCAGCTGTTCGTCTCTTGACACTCGGGCTGTTGGTTTTCTAGAGCCCTGTTGTGAAAGGGCACATCGCCACCTCTCAAAAGCGGCTTAATTATTGGGACAAGGACGTCATGACAAATCTATGTGGAAATTGCATTACTTGGAATTTTAAGGGGGTCATGAACTGCGTTTAAAAAAAAAATTAAAAAATTGAATAACGTTCTCTGAAGTCCATCTATAATGCTATTTTTACATCAAAAACACTGTAACGTAGATGTAATAAGCTATTTTCTGGCTTGTTTTTGAGCCTCTCTTTCCGACACTCAGTTTGATGGGCGTGTCTCAGTCAAGACTTGGAAGTAAACGCCCACTGCTGTGATTGGGTAACAGCTTTGCATATTAAAATCATTTTTAACGTCGCCGCCATTACACGTAAGGAATAGTTTTGAAAACTTCTGATGTTGAAAAATCGCTTGTTACAAAGTTGTTGATTTAAGTGTATTATATATGCTTTAAAAGTCTTGGTTGTGGCAAATAAAGTATAAGTACTGAGTTACCGCAGTTACAGAATAACTTACGGTGTTTCGTGTAAACAGAATTATGAATCGTTTGTCACACTGTCATTCAAGCGAATAAACAAGTGTCTTTCTGACACGATCTGGAACTTCAAACACTGTTTTTTCCACAACTTGGCACTGCAAGTCTTTTTGAAGCTAGTGTAAATAGCATTTGCCAAAAAGGGACGCTATTTGCACTTAGTGTAAATAGACACGCCGTATTTTTATAGTATAATCCCCTTATTTGTCAGAAGATAAAGGGAAATTTGATTTCTCAATTCATGGTAACACATTACAAGCAACGTGAGTTACGTAATTAGATAACTTTTTTCAAGTAACGAATAAAGTAATGCATTAATTTTAAATTTACAACAAAATTTGGACAAAAACAGATTCAGTATTCCTCAGAATGAATAAAAACAGGGAAATGTAAACTCAGAATATTACACCAACTTGCAATAATTAAATATGTTAATACTTTATGTATTTAATGTCACTTTATTAACCAATGTCTTCATTACTGACCTTCGGTGATCCAATTCAACCATACGAATGAGCAAAAATGACTAGATAAACATCACATTTGTGTTTTATTTTTTCTACTCTACTGTACAGCGGTGAATGTGCGTTGCCTGAGACTAATTCATTTCAATTTTGGTGTGAAAAGGCCTTTACATTTGCCAAAAAAATAGAACTTTATTGTTGTTGTTGTTAAAAAACACAATTAGTTACTTTTATAAAGGAAGTAACGCAGTATTGTAACGCATTATTTTAAATGTAACATTTCCCAAGACTGCTCTACTGTACTAGTGCAGAAATATGGACAATTAGATACAATGAACTGTATATTTGACCAACAGAGAGTAAGGTATGATTCCATTTGTGACACTCTACATGTCTTTATCATAACCGTCCGGCTCTTACATGTCAAATATTGTGTGCAAGAGACATTACCTCACAGGAGAGGCCGGCGTATCCCAGAGGACAGTCACATTTCTCGATCTGATGGGCGATTTCACTGTCCTGTGATGGCGTCCCCACCTCAGCCACCTCCAGAGTGATCTCAGAGATTCTGCACATCGAACACGTTCACACACACACGTCAGAACGATTTTCATATTACGAAACATATTGCAAGTTCTTCTTCATAAGATTTCTGTGTGTACCTGCTGTGTCTCATGACGCTGCCGTGCGAGGCCTTTATCAGGATGTATTCAACATGAAACAGCACGTCCATCAAATCCTCACGGGACATCGGCCTGCCGTCCTTGTGTTTCCACTCGTGCTGAAAACATCAGTGTTTGTGTTTACACTTGAAGTAAAGTCCTGGGATCACGTGAATGACTCCGGCTCATGCATAGACTCACAACACTAAGTGTCTGCGGACTCTCCAACCTGATTGGCTCACCTCTGTCATGTCAATCTCATGACGGGTCAGCTGACCAATCTGAAGCGCTGGCATGTGGCGGACCATGACCTTGTCCTTGTTGGGGCCGCCCTTAATGATGACCTGGGGCTCGTAAGAGGTGCGGCCCGTCTCGTCACGAGCCTCGTAATAGATGGCATACTTCAACTTCCCGCCATAGGCTGTTATCTGAAAGAACAAGCTCCAGACGTTGAGTCAAGTCAAGTCAAGTCATTTTTATTTATATAGTGCTTTTTACAATGCAAATTGTGTCAAAGCAGCTTTACATTAATAATTGGCAAATAATTTTGGCTGCACAGCAGCTCCCAAAGAAAATGGTGTCATTGTCCAGCTTTCTCTATATATTAATGATTCATTCCGTTGCAAATATCAATAGTTATTAGTCTAGTTAATTTATGTATATCAGCACTGGAGAAAACAGTGACGTAATCGTCTGGCTCAGCTCAGTTCACATACAACGACACCAATGCAGGCATATCAAAAACACTGATGAATATCACGCAAGTGTCCCCAACTTGAGTATTGCTGTTATGAACATTAGCTGGCCATGAAATTAAAAAAAACATTATTTAATATGACTAAATCGACTGCACACTATTGTTTAGGGTCAGTTTTTTTCTTATAAAATGAATATGTTTTTCAGCAATTGATGAAAAGTGACAGTAAAGACATTTATAATGTTGCAAAAGATTTATATTTTGAATAAATGCTGTTCTTTTGGATGTGAACAGACGGACCATGGAGCGTTTGAACTGTTTGGGCAGTCTCCAGTAGTACGGCTCTCTCAGCTGCTGCTGGACCACCTCAGCGTTGGCGATGATGTCCGGGTGCTGGAAGCTCACGCCCGCTGTGCTCTCCTGACTGTTGGATTCGTCCACGAGAGGAAGAACGGTCTGTTCTGGCATCAGAGTCAGCTGCAGGACAGCAGAAGAGAACAGATTTACTCGTGCGGTGACTTAAACACTTGCACTATGAAAAGCAAAATCAACGTGAAATCGCGTTTAACTTCAGTAACGTGATGTGAAGTGAAAACAATATTCGATCTGTTCTAATGTAGATTGGGTTGTGAGAAATGGGTTGTGATGTTATGATTGTTTAATGTTTGTCCTCACCCACACAGCAGATGTGGAGAAAGTTATTACATCTCAATGAAGAAAAAAACCCACCAGAGATATTTATTAAGAAAGAAGGTCAATTGGGTGTTTCCAGTCTGCTCAAACTGTTACACAAAACAGTGTAATAGTGTTGTGTTTCAGCATCAGCGTCTTTCAGGATTCATTTTTGTGTGTATTGAGAGGCACATGTTGGTAAATGTGTGTGTGTGTGTGTGTGTGAAGAACCCCACAGGGCAGCTAAACTACCCTCACCACATCAACACACAATCTCACGACTCACTGACTTAGAAAAAATCTCTCGTTTTCCATAAATGAGCTAAAGGATTCCAAACTTCTCTCCAACAGCAAACAAACTTAGATTAACTTTTGAACTGCAACCTTTGTTTAATTTGTTTGTCGATTTGGTTGTGTCAGAGAAGCGTCCTTCAGCCGTATTCTGCCTCTTGTCTCCATGGACACGCTGAGGATTAAGGCGAGTTAGTGAACGTACAGGAAACCCTTATTAAAAACAAACAAGGGCCGTCTCTCACTCTGTACATCAGGCTTTCTTTCCATCTTTGTCTCTCTCTGCCTCAGTCCTGGCCTGTTGTGAATGTAGTTGAGGGAAAATGACAGCTAGGAGGCACTTGATATATATTAATATGTACTGTTTCCCTGGTAACAGAGCATCTCAGCCCACCTCAGACAAGATGATTAAGGAAGCCATCAAAACACACACAAACAGAGTCACCTGTGTCCTCACCTCATCCCAGCATCACTGGAGGACAACTGACATTTACAGCAAACTATAATCCCTCGATTAAAACACATCCTTTTGTTAACAATTAGAAACACTCATAATTCTGTAAAAAAACTGCAAAAATGATGCCACATCCTTACAAAACAGGACTTTACTCTTTTTCAAGGTACTTTTTTTTGATTGTCAAACATAATTAGATATGCACTTTATTTTACATTTAGTTTATGAGTTTATGCCCCGTTCACAAGATGTAATATAAGTTTAACAGGATGCTCAACAACAACAAAGCTGGAGAATCTCACGCAGACAAAATGAGGAAAGTGTTCAAACTGATGGAGAGACTCAGGAAGAAGTTTCTGAACGGTTAGTGGATAAATTGATGTAGTTGCTGTGGAGTTGATCAACTCATCACTAGCATGTGTCGTCACGTTCATCTTTTCTCCTTGAATCCACCCTCGTTTGTGAAGCAGTCCGGCGTAAAATGACGGCATCAACAACACTCGACTACAACAACTCTTCCTCTTCTCTAAAGCAGACCAAAACCCATTTGTTGTAAATTAACAGTTTTTTTCAACCAACTTAAGGTTGGCTCTTATTTGTCACGGCTTTGAGCCGGTCGTGACAAATATGGGGGCTCGTCCGGGATTTGAACCCAGGACCTCTCGCACGCCAAGCGAGAATCATACCCATGGAAGTAAATTTTAGGGTTAGTGATGTCACTAACACAGGAAGAAGCTCGTTGTAGTCTCTATCAGCCATTTAAACAGAGAATTCTGTAAAAGAAAATATCTCCCTTTTCATTGAACTTTGAGCGTCGTAACTTTGCAGATGTTGTTTCTCCTTAAAAAGTAACATTACACACTAACTGAAGCTAAAAAAGTCAAATCACAATCAAGGACGCCTTCAAAATCCAATGCTCTCTAATGAGGGATTGTGTGTGTGTGTGTGTGTGTGGGTATTCCCTACATTATGGGGACCAAATGTCCCCACAGGTATAGTAATACTAGTAAATGTTGATCTTGTGGGGACATTTTGTTGGTCCCCATGAGGAAACAAGCTTATAAATCATACAGAATTATCTTTTTTGAAAATGTAAAATAGCAGAACATTTTGTGTGATGGGTAGGTTTAGGGGTGGGGGGTGGGGGGGGACAGAATGTACAGTTTGTACAGTATAAAAACCTATGGAATGACCCCATAAAACATGAAAACACAACGTGTGTGTGTGTGTGTGTGTGTGAGTGTGTGTGTGTGTGTGTGTGTGTGTGTGTCACTCACCCTCATACGGATGAGTCCGGTGGCCTCTGTACACGAGCTGCTCAAGCCGAAGCAGTAGCACTGACTGCAGCCCAGCGGATTGCTGAGACCGAGGCCGAATGACCCCACCTTACAGCGGTCACACCTCACACCTTCCACATTGGGCTGAAAACACATTCACATCACTACTGTGTGCTGATGTCTTCCACAGCTCTACTCACTCCATTAGATTAAATAGGGTAAAAAATAGGTCCTCTATCATATTTTCACCAATTATACTCATAAATAATACCTGGAAATCCTTATCTGGTTTGTTTGCTTGTGTAAATGAGATCAAAGTCAATGGGTCTGGGGCATGATAACTGTCTTCAGTTAAATAATAATAAGACTGAAGTCATCTTATTTGGCCCCTTCATCTTTTATAGACTTTTAACTCTAATTTAGGACCGTTGCGTTACTCTCAAGTAAAGATATTGGATTTCATTTTTGATTCGGAGTTAAAATTCAACAAGCAAATAAATTCTGTTGTTAGAGCCAGCTTCTTCGATCTTACCGGCTGGAAGTTTAAATCTTATTTAACTTTTAATGATGTAGAGATGGTCATTCATGCTTTCATTTGAACAAGGCTTGACTATTGTAATGCTGGTATCAACCAGTTTTCTCTTTCATGCTTGCAACTGGTTCAAAACGCTAAAGCTTGTTTCATGGTGGGGGAAAAACAGAGGGAGTATATCCCCTCTATCTTAACACATTTACACTGACAACCAGCAAAATTCAGAATTTATTATAAGGTTTAACTTTTCTATTCAAAGCCTTGCATGTCCTGGTATCATTTGTCCAGACTCCCCCCAGAGATCATTTCTTCTTCTGATAAGTTATTAACCATCCCATTGGTGCACTTGAAATCCGAAGGTGATTGAACCGACTGCTTCACTACCTGTCCTTATGAGGCTTACTCATAACTCCATGTGTTTAAATCAGAGTTTCGGTCTGGTTCGGTACCTTGCAAGAGCACTGCCCACTTCTGTCAGCACATGCGCAGAGGCCAGATTCTGCATCGCAGGCGTCCACGGACGAGCCTGCGGTGGAGCACTGGCAGGAAATGCATTGTGGGAAGTCTCTGTAACCCAGCTTACACTCGTCACACTTCTCGCCCCTGAACTGCTCGCGGCACATGCAGCAGCCCGTGTTCATGTTACACTGCTGCGCCACGGACCCCAACGCGTTACAGCCGCACGCCTGCAGAGAAACAGAGGAAAAAACACACATTCAATTCATATTATCTATAGGATATTACATAAAATAGCACTCATTTTCAATGCATGTGACTAAACATTCTTGAAAATAAAGAATCCATTCAAAACTGCTAAGAGTTTTACAGTCCGTTCAAGGGAAGGCGAGGGTGACCACACACAAAAAGCTGTCTGCCCACTCAATAGAAAATCAGTGGGAATAAAATGCAATTCTCGACACTGCCCTAGGCTGCTTCTCTTCCTACCTTAAGGCGAGATCTTTTCCATTGAAATGGAGAACTACTCTTTTTCCTCTGCACCTATCACCTGCGGGGTACCTCAGGGCTCCGTTTCGGGCCCGGTTCTGTTATATACTGTAAATGCTCCTGTTAGGTATTATTTTTCAGAAATAAATATCCTCTGCCTTACAATCTCTGTTTGCTGTAAGGACATAGTTAGATGGGTACCAAACTTTTGGTAAGTTTTTCCAGAGATCGCTTTATGTAAGAAGGTGAACTTGTGTGCTGTAGACAATAAACGGTAAACAATTCTTATGAATCACATTTAATTACAAAGAGTTTTACAACAATCAGTCACTTTTGTGGATACCATGACTGAACAGGACTCAGATGTTTTGATAGCAGATCCCAAATATAGCTAAAAAAAATTAATGTCATGCAATCATGAAATCCATTTTATGTAACATTTTATTATAAAATGCTGTCAAATGTATGTTTTACGAGTAAAAACAATGAATTAATGTATAACATAGTGAAAACGGTAAAAGGACATTGCCTGAGTGACATATTACATATGATTATATATATTTTAATATAGTTTCTTCTGACTGTATCAGTAATGAACATTAGGCCTGTTTATTCATTCTTTTGGTGTTTTGTCTTTGTGTAAATGACGCTGTGCATTGAATATAAATGAGTTTTGGCCATTTTTATGGACAGGCAACGTACAATTAACTTACAATTTCTGTTTTACCACCTCTTCATTAATGGTTGATGTCAATATATTTCAGCTAAAAACATTTCGTTTTTTTTAGGATGAATCCTCCATTTTTTGAATGATTAAGTATCATGTGACTGACTACACGATTTTATTCAGTACTTGAAGGTACTGATTTTTGAATAGTTCAAGACCTTTGGCTGATGTTCTGCTGCTCTGTGGCATTAACTCAGAGATTCACCTCGACGTGACACGATGAATAATAATGATGTTTTGGCAGAAGATAAATATACACAGCGAGAGCAGAAAAGATTGAAGAGGAGAGATGAGGCGTACCTTACAGCCGCTGCCGATGTCGTGACCCCAGTGGTTGGGCGCACATTTGTCACATCTCTCTCCCACGGTGTTGGGCGGACAGATACACTGACCTGTGTTAGCGTCACAGTTATTTCCCACATGGGTACACTGGCACGCTGCGAGACAGACAGAAACAGAGAGCAGGTTAATTGCGGAGTGCAGCTGAGCACCTGCTCTAAATGTCAGCGCCGGCTCTCCTCTGTGCTGTCGTAACGTCAGCGAGAGAGCCTGACAGAAGGAGATGAAATAAACACCGCAGATGAAAACTGTAGCGCTTAGAGGTCAGGCTTGTTGACAACCACATCCAGGAACTGAGCTGGAATTTACAAGGCGTCGTCGGCGCACAAGCCTTCGCTCTTTCACATCGTTCATTTACAGTATCAGCTTTATCTCAAACAGAAGTCAAGTCACCTTTTATTTTCTTTTATTTTTTTTTAAAAATGTCTCTAAAAAGGCAATGGATTCATTATTCAGTTGGTTCATGTTCAGCGTTGATGTCGCAAAGTCATTATCCAGATCAATTCAGTCCAGATTTTGCTCTCATCCAATAGTGTCAGTGCAGTTAAAACGATAATTTTACTGAATATTAATTACCTTTTAAAGCAGCAAGAGCATAAGGGCTATAAAATGAATGTGGACATTATCTGAGATCTGAAACATTTGTGTTCATTTTCAGATTTGGTATCTTGGTAAATCACAGTTTGAGACAAAGGGACTAAAGATGTAAATTACTTTTGTGTTTTTACACTAATGTTTATTAACATGCATTAAAATAAACAAATATTTATTGCCTTCTGAAACTGTACATTAGGTAAAGATTATGGTAAATATGAGGTCAGCTGTGTACGGTTTGAAATGACATGAGGGGACTTCAGAGTGAATTCTTGAATGACCGGTATTTTTCTATCCTATGGGATTTCTGTTCTATTGTTCTAAGACGCATCTAAAGCACATCTGGACTGAATTAGACCGCTCTGTTTCTGAGGTGAATTCTTACGTGTACAGCCGCCTTCCTGGAAGCTGAAGTGTCCGGGAGCGCAGCGGTCACACTTCTGTCCCGTCACACCGGGCTGACAGCGACACTGACCGCCCTCGTCACAATCAAACGACTTCGATCCGAATGAATTGCAGTGGCACGGGACGCAGCCCTGAGCGCCCTGCATGTGTAAACCAGACTGAGAGCAGAGAGACGGAGGAGTGTTGAAATCAGGCTTTCGTGAGAGTGACAGTTAGACTACGCTTTTACACACTTTCCACAAATACGGTACAAATAGTTTTTACAAAGTTATGCACATATACCATATTCTTATACTTGGAGAACTCAGGTTGTGTCATTTTTTTGTTACGGAAGCCCTGATCCGCATGCTGGGGGAAAAGAAAACTTATCCCGTTATTTCAACATAATAACTCATTAATTCGAGATATTAAGCCGTTATTTCGACATTACTCGTTATTTTGAGATATTAAGTCGTTATTCTGACATAACTCTTAATTTTGAGATACTAAGTCATTATTTCGACATAACTCGTTATTTTGAGATACTAAGTCATTATTTCGACATAACTCGTTATTTTGAGATACTAAGTCATTATTTCGACATAACTCGTTATTTTGAGATACTAAGTCATTATTTCGACATAACTCGTTATTTTGAGATACTAAGTCGTTATTCTGACATAACTCTTAATTTTGAGATATTAAGTCGTTATTCTGACATAACTCGTTATTTTGAGATATTAAGTCGTTATTCTGACATAACTCTTAATTTTGAGATATTAAGTCGTTATTCTGACATAACTCGTTATTTTGAGATATTAAGTCGTTATTCTGACATAACTCGTTATTTTGAGATACTAAGTCATTATTTCGACATAACTCGTTATTTTGAGATACTAAGTCATTATTTCGACATAACTCGTTATTTTGAGATACTAAGTCGTTATTCTGACATAACTCGTTATTTTGAGATACTAAGTCATTATTTCGACATAACTCTTAATTTTGAGATATTAAGTCGTTATTCTGACATAACTCGTTATTTTGAGATATTAAGTCGTTATTCTGACATAACTCTTAATTTTGAGATATTAAGTCGTTATTCTGACATAACTCTTAATTTTGAGATATTAAGTCGTTATTCTGACATAACTCTTAATTTTGAGATACTAAGTCATTATTTCAACATAACTCGTTATTTCGAGATATTAAGTCGTTATTCTGACATAACTCTTAATTTTGAAATACTAAGTCATTATTTCGACATAACTCGTTATTTTGAGATATTAAGTCGTTATTCTGACATAACTTTTAATTTTGAAATACTAAGTCATTATTTCGACATAACTCGTTATTTTGAGATATTAAGTCGTTATTTCGACATAACTCGTTATTTTGAGATATTAACTCATTATTTTGACACAATAACTTATTTCACATAATAACTTGTTATTTTGTCACAAGTCCCCAGCAAACACGATGTGAAAAGGTCAACATAAAGCTCAATTAAATTAATTAATTGTTAACACAAAAAAACTAAACAAACTAAACAAAACAAAAACAAAAAAACACTGGTTGCAAACTAGCAATCCCCAACATTAATTTAAAGTATTTGAATATTCTACATTTATTTGCTACAAAATAAAATCAGACCAATCAGGGAATTAAACTCTTGTTTCCAAATGTGCCAAACATTTCGGCATTATGTTTCTAGAAACAGCAAATAAAAAAATCCTTTCAGGATCAAGAAGGAGGCGTTCAGCCTTCAGGAAAACAACAATAACAACAACAACAACAAAAAGGATTTCATTGGGCTTCATTTTTGGACCTGTACTTGTGGAATGTGTCATCAAACATCACAATAATATTGTGCATTTTTAAACTCCATTAGTTTCTCAGAGAGCCAAAGACCTTCATAAACTCACGGATCACAGCACTGAACATCCATGCAGATCATTCACATCAAACTAAACCACAAAACATGATTCACACTCCTCTTTTGAGGCATTTTGAGAGGTAAACCACCAACAATTTCATTTTAATGATCACAAATGATCACGCAGCGCTGATAAATCTGCTGTGGAGTGATTGACAGCCATCTGTCTGCTAGGAACAGGTGCGCCGTCACCGTAGCAACCAATGACAACTGGTCCTGGCACGCGCTGTCAGCGCCGCCCCACGGATGCCAAATGTATGAAGAGACACACATCCCATCATGCAAAGCTGCGAGCCAAAGTGACAAAACTCTCCTCAAATCCGTGCCTTTTTAAAGATTAAGAAAAGACTAAAGCATGGGAAAGCGCAGTGGCGTGAGCTTTCTGCCGCGCAAACAGATTAACTCCCTAAAGCGCTACTCAACTAATGCTACATGTCAATGTATAATTAAAAGCCAAAGCAAACTGTGCACATTATGTTTCATCCTTCTTAAAGCCAAAGGCTGTCTTTATGAATTATGTGAACACTGGGTCTAATTCGCTAAGAACTGCACAAAAGTTGTGTACTGAAGCATGCAGAAAAGTTCTCGTGTAAACAGGATTTGTTCTTCTTCTCGTGATGTCGTGAGTTTGGACACGTCAGACTGGACAGAACTTCAGTTCTATTGGGAAGCGCTTCGGTCGATCGGATCACAAGTAGATGAACACTTCCAGAGGAATCTGAAAACACATTCCACCGGACTGCTTTGGCGGCAGGGCTGGGTGTGTTACCTTTAAACTGTATTTCACTACAGATTACAAAATACATGCTTTAAAAAGTCATTTGTAACGTATTTCGTTACATTACTCAAGTTTAGTAACTTAATCTAAATACTTTAGAATACTTTGAAATACTAATAAGTGTGAAACAAACACAAAAAAGGTCATTGCAAGTTTTTATCTCATAATTCTGACTTTTTCCCTCAGAATTGCGTGATATAAAGTTGCAATTGTGAGTTATAAAGTCAGAATTATGAGATATAAACTCACAATATTGAGAAAAGTCAGAATTATGAGATATAAACTCACAATATTGAGAAAAGTCAGAATTATGAGATATAAACTCACAATATTGAGAAAAGTCAGAATTATGAGATATAAACTCGCAATATTGAGAAAAGTCAGAATTATGAGATATAAACTCACAATATTGAGAAAAGTCAGAATTATGAGATATAAACTCACATACTAAATTCACAATTGCAAGAAAAAAGTCAGTATTGCAAGTTTATATCTCATAATTCTGACTTTATAACTTAAATCTCGTGATTCTGAGAAAAAGAAGTCAGAATTGTGAGGGAAAAAAAACTAATAGTGAGAAAAAGTTGCAGTGACGAGTGAATTATAAAATGACTCACAAAACATGAAAACAGTCGTGGATCATCAGGTCATGACATGACAGTTCAGTTGACAGTTGGGCAATTTTTTTAATAAATTCAGTCATTTTGTCTTGTTCAGGACAGAACTAAATAAAAATAACAACATTGTTATGATCCTCTTAAAAGTATTAAAATGTTGATGAATCTTAACTCTTCTTTTTCAGACAGTCAGAGTCAGAGAATCACCAATCGCTGTTTAAATGACATTAAAACTCAAAGTAATCACTTTGGTAATCTAAAACACTTTTCAGATGTAACTGTAATCTGATTACCACCCATTTAAAATGAAACTGTAATGAAATACAGTGACTCAAATTTTGTATTTTAAATACGTAACTAAGTTACTTGTGTTTTGTTGCTCCTCAACCCTGTTTGGCGGTCACCGTCTACTCTCCACCTACTGACCTAACCATGGGCAGCGCTCGAGCCAGACGGGATTGAAACTTCGTCGACTGAAGATGAAAACGTACCGAGCACGATGTTCTCTGACAATTTCACAGCGTTCGGCTGGTTTTGTGATTCAGAGCAGAAATGAAAGATGATGCTCTCCGTGTCGTCCATTCTTATATAATTACGTGAGTTTATTCTGTCCATTACCTTCCGCCCATAGATCCTCCCCTCGAATCATCAGGACAGAAGAGACGGATTAAAACACCAGCTGTAAACGTTGTCTACTTGTGATCCGATCGACCAAAATGCATCTTAATACCAGGTGGAAACGGGTCCAAAGAGGACATTTGACTATAAAAATAGAACTTTCTTGACAATAATAGTTATTTCACATGCAAAAATGTGACCCAATCAAAGCAGTGGGCATTTACAGTGAGTCAACCCTTAAACAGTGTTTAACTCAGAAGGTTAGAAACAGGGTAGAGAATGGCCATTTTGTTCTGAATCATAATAAGTGTGTCTTCAAGAACACGCTAAAATAAATAAATGCAACGCATGACGCCTTTAACTCTTTCCCCGCCAGCATTTCTGGTCATTTTTATAAAAATCTCATGGCCCCCAAAATATTTATTGTTCATGCAATATATCAAAAGAAAGAACAGATCCTCTGCTTTTAAACAACAACAACAACAACAACAACAACAATGTATTCTTGCTTCATGCATTCTTTTTTGAATGTGGGTAAGTTTCATAAAAGAAGCCATTTGTGAGCAAAAAGCTGAGAGCCTCGTGTTTTTGTCAAAGTCTGGATGCGATTCAGAACGATGATCAAAACTCAGATGGAGTAGATCGAGTCCAGATCAACACCTGGAATATTTGCGCAGTCCTATATCTCATCCGTGGTCGACATTTCACTCCATTTTGATGCTGTTTATTGTTGATCGCATTATTTTTCAGATGTATCTGCTTACATATGAGATCGCTCATTTCTGCTTTTTCTTTGCCTGTGTTTTGATCTGAAGATACAGCGCCCCCCTAGCATGAAAACATGGAAAGCTGTAAAAATTCGTCAATGGCGGGGAAAGAGTTAAAGTCATCATGAAAGGGTAGTTGCACTCATCTGTTCTCTTCTATTGTGGCATATAAACGCTTCTCAAACAAGAGCAAACTGATTTTGTCTAGTTGGAATTGATGGTAGATATTAGATGTTGATCCTCACAGAAAGTCACACACATGCACACGCAGAGCCTGTGCACCCATCATGCCGTGCGTTTACCCCAGCGCCGGGGCGGTACGCCCCTCGAGGGCAGCCCCCTCTGCTTTCCCATCTCTGGATGTGTTGGATGGGAACCTGCTGGACGGGTCTCCGGGTCTCCCTGCGGGCGTGAGCCGGCCGTATCAGGTCACACCTGCGGCCCACGTATCCGGCCCGACAGATGCACCTGCCCTCAGAGTCGCAGCGCTGGGACACGGAGCCCCGAGCGCTGCACTGACACGGCCGACACAACTGAGACTCGCCGTCCCACCAACAATTGGGCTGAACACACACGGGTGATGAAGAGGCAGAGACAGAGAAATGACTGCGTCTGCTGGAGATCCTGGAAGGAATTTACTCGTACTGGTGCAGTGAAAGAGACATGTGCCACTAACAATGACAGTATTCGCTGTTGTTTACCCACCATGCACTCGTCACACTGCCGCCCGACCACATGTTGTCGACACTGGCACTGCCCGGTCTCCTGATGGCACAGCTCCGACACCGACCCGTTACTGTGACACTGACATGCTGCACAGACAGAGAGAGAAACCGAACGTGAGGGCAGGAATCATGGAAATAACAGCAGGATGAGGAAACTGTCTGTGTTTTGATTGCCTTTATATTCAATACACACTACCAGTCAAAAGAGTGGAATATGATTCTCATTGGTGGTTTAAATCAAAATTTATTGATGAAGCGCCTTAAAATACACATGATGTACCAAAGTCTTGTACAATTTCAAAGGGATTAGATTAGATAACACACAATAAAACACAAGGACAGAAATAATACAATATTAAACACAATAAGATCGGAGGAAAGAGATAATACCATATAAACAAGAGAAAGATCATAATAATAATAACATAAACTTATAATCCAAACCTAATTGTCTTTACAAACTAGCAGAGGCCTCGTCACACAAATACGTGAGTTTTACACCGTGACCAAGGAACTTCAAGGAGCAGCTGGTTTTGGGATCTCAGAGATCTCTGTGAGCAGCTCAAATTAATAAGCTCAGAAATATATTATGGTGTCAGTCCATGCAGAGCTTTAAAAGTATACAAAAGCAAAAGCCGGTGTAAAGAGGCCAGAATAGGGGATATATGATCCGTCATGTTTGTCAGTAACCCTGTCTGAAGACGTGACAGCGAAGACTGACTTACACCCTGAAATCAAGACGTGAAGAAATAAAAGCATGACTTCCTCCAGATCACTGAAAGACTTGAACGCAATTGAACGAAACTATTCTTCACAACTGAATTGATTTGTCTGTCAAACTTCAACTCTGTGTCAACGATAAAACTCAGAATCTTAACATATGTGTTCAGATTGGCTGACAGAGGGCCAAATATAATCATTTCTGTCTGTTTCTCATTTAACCGGAGAAAGTTAAACATCTTTTAGACACTCAAAGAGTGATTTAACGGATGCATCATCTCCAGACTTTATCTGGGTGACATCAGCATAAAATTGATGTGAAATGCTATATTTTTTAAAAACAGAACCAAGAGGAAGCACAAACAATGAAAATGGTCCCAAAACGGAACCTTGAGGGACGCCACGTGTGATAGAAGCTATGTTTAATGTTTTTAAAAAAAAAAATCTTTTCAGCTCATCAAAGTTGCATTTATTTGATCAAAAATACAGTAAAAACAGTGAAATATTATTAAAATTTAAATCATCTGTTGTCTACGTGAATATATAATGCAGTGTAATTTATTCCTGTGATCAAAGCTGAATTTTCAGTCTTCAGTGTCACACGATCCTTCAGAAATCATTCTGATATGATGATTTGATGCTCAGTATTATGTCAATGTTGAAAACAGTTGTGCTGTTTCAGATGTTTGTGGAAACTGTGGTTCACTATTGTTCAAAAAGCAAGATTAAAAAAAGAGATAAATTAATCCTTTTATTCAGTAATGACCCATTGAATTGGTCAAAAGTGACAGTAGAGACATTTATAATGTTACAAAAGACTTCTTTTTCAAATAAATGCTGTTCTTTTGAACATTCTGCTCATCAGAGAATGCTGAAAAATAAAATGCATCACAGTTTCCACAAAATTATGAAGCAGCACAACTGTTTTCAATGTAGGTCATTCAAACAGCTCCTCGAGGATCCCCACTGAGCGCCGCGCTGCCGGTGCATTATCCTGCTCTTCACAAGTCCTTATTCCCGACAGAAATAAAGTCACTGCTATTTTCTTTCATTAAATATAAACATGCTCTGAAAGTTAAAAACAGTTGAGCGTTGAACAACATCAACAGTACAGACCTGATGACAGCGCCGCTTCCCGGGTTTGTGCATTTACAAGATGCCGCAAATATTTCAAATATGACTTTTGTACAATATGAATGTCTGATAGAAGGGAAATTTTCAAATGTAATATTAAAATGTCCAATTCTTTCAATCTGATAATAGAGTTAATTCTATGACTTATTTTATCAATACAATTTACGTTAAAATCAAATTTCTCATTCATTTTTTTCACATTACAAAAATCCTAAAACTTTCTGACTTTGACCCACACCAATATTATAACTATATGAAATGAACGAAGCACTGCTGAAGTCTGCAGGAACACATCAACTGTTTCATTGTCATGTTTCACGCACAACCAACTCGCCTCCAGCGTATATACAGTAACAGCTAAAATTAAAAACCAGTGAGATTATCCTCTATCCCACGACCCCTTTGCAGGCTCATCAGCGCTCCGCGTGTGCCAATCACACAGAGCGAGTGTCTCCTGCTCCACATGACGGTGTGGAGTGGCCGTGGGCTGCAGGAGGACAGATTGCGTTTCAATATAAAGCACAAACTCTTTCTGAGCGCAGATGGTGCTGCGTGAGGCCCGCTGGAGGGAATCTGTGTGTGCTGTCCTTGAGGGGAGACGGCCTGATCCTGGATCAGCTCACCTCTCTCTCACACACATCTGCCACACAGGCTGTCTGGACGGACACAATTCAATTTCTACAAAAATTGACACATTAACAACTTTTAAAGTGACACCCAAATATGGCGTTTAAAGAAAGGAAGCAAAACCTCCGGCCTTATCGAGTGCTGAACATACAGTGCTCACATTTACGGTAATATACATAAAAGCAGTTTGAGTGTATAATGATGTTGAGTAATATTTGAGGTTACTTTCTTTACTTGAGTACATTATTATGTACTTCTATTGAAACTGCATACTGTACTCAATTGACCTTTCGGAAAACCCGCCCCCTGTTGCTATTAATCAGTAAATAGCGTCTAGTGTGTGTTTAATGTGTGGTGACAGATCGCTGTAGCTCCTCGTGAAGCGATCATCTCTTCATACTAGTTCATTTATAGCATCAAATAAACATGAATGAACATCAGAAGGAATGTTGTTTCAAGACGTGATTCAAGTTCACCAACGTTAATCTACTAACTCCCCTGACCGCTTTGACGGACAAAATTGCGGATTCAGGATTATGATTGGTCAGATCGCCTGTCAATCAAACTGTTCCAAAACTCTGAGAAGCGGTGATTCGATGTTTGTGCAATTTAATGTCATTTTAAACCATTCAAGCGCTGTTTTCTGCGCACACATCCAAAACGACGTGCACACAGAAAAAGTGATTTTAATGTGATGCTAAACCGTTCAAGCGCACAGAACGGCTTCTCATACTAAATAATGTGCGACGCTGACTTGTTCGTCTTTTTGCATGGACAATATTTCAAAATATTCTCGTGAACACAGTCGGTTCTGTCTTAAATGAACGTAAACAGTTGAGTTAACAAAGAAAACGCATGTGTAACAGTATATTGGATCCGTGCAGCTCTTAAAGTGACGGCAGCCTAATATTCCTGCTGCCGTTTCTACAATAACGTTAATCAACACATTCACTCACTGTTTTTGACTGAATAACTTTTGCAACTATATTTGTAATATATAGTAATAATATAGTATAATATAATATTATAGTTTATTCATAAAGTGCAATCATTTTACATTTGATTACTGAATACCTGAAAATCTTACAACACTATTTCAATCGTATCTTTGTTCACTTGTATTTATTTTTGCAATTGCTAATTTGATCATTTGTTCTTTTTTTAAATTAGTGAGTGCTTACTTGTCTTTAATAATGCTTGAAATTTATATTAGTTCGGTTAGTTGTTTTTGTTATGGTATTTTTAAATCATAAGCGAACGATCCTTGTGTACGTGTTCTTCAGCTTGTTGATTTTTGTTCATGGTATTCAGATGCAATGAAATGTTTTGCAATGAGACTCGGAACAAACGTGAATATCTGTTTGGTTTTTTTTACCTTATTGGAATCAAAATTGGGAATCGATAAGAATCAGAACAGTTCAAACGAAACCAACCAAACCCAAACCCGCTCAAACCCACCCATTTCAACATCTAATCAACAACTGATGCATAGAATCAAGTTCCTGCCCGACAGTTTTTCGTATTCAATAATCTCTCACGCTCTGATGTGTCACAATACAGAGGAAAAAATGACTCGCTACTTCCATTACATTGAAAGGATGCTGACAGTATCCTCAGATGGGACTAGTTTCTGCTGAATTCATGTTTCTCAGACGTACTTTGTGATTTCAATCCTACCTGAATCAAACACGTCTGTCTTTCAGCGCCTAGCGGCTCGTCTTTCGTCTAAGAAAACGAATCCCATTCGGATGGGAATGTTTGAGATAGAGATATTATTCACAGCGCTTCTCCTATTCCTTTCTGAGCTAGACAGACATGGTCACTAATATCTATCTATGATTTAAATCACGTATTGTTGTTAGCTAAAACAACGAAACTCACCTTGGCAGTTCTTGAATATGAGCGCATCTCCAAAGTATCCGTCAGCACACCTTTCACAGTCCGGCCCTCCGTATCCCTCCCGACAGCGCAGACAGGCTCCGGTCACGGGGTCGCAGCTGAGCGCCGCTGTAGGGTCCAGGTTACCGTTACACATACACGGCCGGCAGGAACCGCCAAGAACGTCGGGACGGCCGAAATAGCCATTAGCACATCTGAGATCATCCAGAGAGGAGAGAATGCATGCTTTAGAGTCAAAATACTGCAAATAAACACACTTCAGGCCTTCTGTGTTGGACCACTTGACCATCTCGCATTAAAATTATTTATGCTTAAATCAGTTTCTCACATGCAAGGGTTTTATTAATTGCTTTGTAATGTAATTAGCTGCATAACGTACAGTCAGGCAGTTTGGGGCTCGGCTCACCGTTTGTGGGTTTGTTTTGAGATAATGAACTACAGACTGAACATTTATACCTTATGTACAGTAGATGCATATAGATATATTTAATTTCTAGCTTGATTTGTCCTAGTCACAGTTCAGAGGTTTCTCAGTGAAGATAACCCTCAACTGAACTCCTCTGAGCCGAAACAGATGTAGAGAATAGCTGGAGTAAAGTGGGATGAATGGACACTCTTAAGGAAAGCGTTTATTGCGTTTCCAGACATGCACCGTTTCTCTTTTAAACGCACACTGAACTGGCTCCATTACAGTACGTCTGATGAACAACCCTCGTTTGATCATGAAAAGAGCACCCGAGACTTTTCTCGCCAAAACAAAGCGCTGGCGATGAGAATGTGAGAGAAATATAAGGGGAAGAGACACTATCACTTCCTCCGCTCGCTTCGCCCACCCGCTCTTCTTATCTGCTGTCGGTGCGTTCGGATCCTATATCTCTACTGAAGCAACTTGTGCTGCTGGCTGATAAACATGCAGTCTATCCGCTGCCTTCATGTTAAATGGATTCCTCTGCGCTTATCTGCACACGACCGCGCTATCTGCATGATGGCGGAAAGAGAAAGTAATCACTGTGTTTCACTCGCGCTCAGCGGATTCCGCGAGCCACCCTAGACTTATTAATTGAATGTGGTATTGCTTGTGACTGTCTTTACAGGCCCAGCGGCACGCGGGAGCAGGATCTAGCTCCGGCTGTTCATGCTGGAGATTTCAACATTTAAACGCAGTCTTACATCTCACAATAACTTTAAAAGACGTAATATCTCTTCAGCAGTACAAATACTTTAGATAATGTCTCATTTAAGGAATATTGAATCGGTACGTTCATATACGGTAATATCAGCATTTATAGTTGTGTTACTGCATGTCTGGCCTGATTACAAAGTGTAGTTTTTACCAAACTGCTCGTCATTTAACATGATTAGTGCATTTCGAGTTGCTTTGGTAGGAAATTCTCTCCTAAGCACTTGACTGTCAATGCAATGAAAAATGGGAATCGCATAGTTTTCTATTTCGACCAGATCTGATGAAAAAATACTTTTCAGAAATGGAAAGAAAATAAGTCACTCGATTCATCTATGTGTTGCACAACTGTATTTTACACTACAATAGATGACAATAACTTAGTAGGAGCAGTATTGTTAGAATTTAGCTCAGCTTTTAATGTATTGGAACATTAATTATTGAAATGTTACAAATGTACTCCTCATACTGTACATTGGTTTAAAAGTCATAAAAGAGAGAGTTGAAATGTGCTGTTCCTCAAGGAAGGTGTTTGGAACCATTATTATTTTCTATTTTTACCAATGATCTTCCTCTTGAGTCTTCAATCTTCTGTCCCTTAAAAGATAAGTATGGAGTGCCACAAGGCTCTGTATTAGGTCCTATTTAGTTGGACATCTTACTAGGCCATATTACAAGGAAAATATTATGACACAGTTTATATTTACACTATTTTAATACACTCCAAAAATGCTGGGTTAAAAGCAACTGGGTTGAAAATGGACAAACCCAGCAATTGGTTTGTTTTAACCCAGTGGTTGGGTTAAATGTTAGCCCAATCTGCTGGGTAGTTTTATTGAACTCAACCATTGTTTAGAAATTACTGTACTGTTGCTTAAAATGAAGTGTGTTGGAAATGAACATTTATTAATAAGCTTAATGAATAATAAGTAAACAATAAATATTTATTAATTTTCTTATTAATAAATGTTCACCTTTTGATTATTATTGTTGCCACTAGTATTTGTATTATTTGTCTGATTTTTAGTTGGGTTAAATAAAACTACCCAGCAGGTTGGGTCAAACATTTAACCCAACTGCTGCGTTAAAAAAAAAACAATCACTGGGTTTGTCCATTTTCAACCCAACTTGGTTTTTTTTTTAACCTTTTTAACCTTCAAACATTTTTTAGTTCTTAGTCATTGGGCATAAATATTACTTAGTAAACGATGACAGAATTTTTTGGTTAACTCTCTCTTCAAGTAACATTATCTGCTTAAATGCAGTCCCCACCTACTGTTCTAAAAAAAATACATAATCCCACCCCATGCCCCCCAAACACACTGCACTGTTTCGGTACCCTTTACAGGGTAACTGAGCACTGAAGGCTGGCTTTTCCCGCCGGTCTGGTGCCAGCTCATAGTTTCTCCTGTCGTGAGCTCTGCTGTGAGAGAGCCATCTTAAGCACTGATTACTCAGGCCAGGTGTCTTTAACCCAGGCCATATATATGGCCAAGTTCCTGTCTGTCTGCACGCCAGGGAATAATTACTAAAAAAAAACCTGGGACTGCTCCAAACTCTTATTTCCTTCCTCTGTTCACCCTTCACCCCCAGCCTGCTCTCTCTGGCTCACTATTTCAGGTGTCGCTGGGCTCACAGGGCCACACTAAACATAAACACTCTATTTCAGAGCAGGACCAGGCGCCACGGAGGGACTGAGCTGAATTAGGTCAGTAATGAGTGGGTGGAGTGAGGCGGGAACTGGTTTTTCCTGTCGTGGGTCAGTGATTCTTAAACTGAAGAGACCCCCCTTCAATCACGGAGCCCATTACTGTTCCTGCACAGTCAGAGCGAGCTCACAGCACGCTCCACAACACACACACACACTGAATGAAGCAGGAGCACAAGGATGATAAATATCTGTTTCACAGAGCTTGAACTGCAACAGCCTGAATACAATTACATGGACACCAGAAAGTGACGTATTGCTGGAAAACAGCTGATGGTTGAAAAGTTGCGTTCTCGTTTTTGCAGCTCTTTCTCTTTGTGTTTGGAATGAGACATGTTTTAGGTGTGTGTGATGCAAAGGTGGACTCTGCTGTGTGTGTGACTAAACTGAAGCCATTTCTGATTTCATGCATTGAGCTGTTCTATATTAAATTGGCATGAATGATAAACAGGAGTGAACTATTACAAACCTGATCATCTGGAAGTCTAATCTCCACGAGGAGGACCACATCGATATCCAAATAGTAATTAATCTACACTAAGATGTACACAAACCCTCAGGAGTAGCTTAAAGGATAGTTTACCCAAAAATGAATATATTTTGATGAATGTTGGTAACCTGATAGTTGACGGTAGCCTTTGAGTTCCAATGTAGGAAAGAAATACTATGGAAGTTAACAGCTGCTGTCCACTGTATGGTTACCAACATTCTTTAAAACATCTTGTTTGGTGTTCAACAGAAGAAAGACACTCATACAGGTTTGGAACAACTCGAGGGTGAGAAAATGATGACAAAAATGTCCCTCCCTTTAAATATATAAACTACAAATATCAATCCAATCTTCTGGACTCAGTTTGTGTGGTTGTTAATGCATGTGGAATTTAGATCATCAGTTTACATCACCAGTCTTTGAAGATGTCTCTTAAGAAGAGTGAAGTATTTGTTGTGGCACTTGTTGCTCATCTTTATTCTGTGTACTCTAATAAAGCGAGCGTTACAGGCTTTGGCAGCACTCGGTGTGGCTTCACAGATATTGGACAGCCTCTGATTTGCTTAGATGAAAATTGCCAGAGGGATCTGGGGTTGAAAATGATGTATGTTTCATAGTCTGCAAAGATTTCTGTTTGAAGAGAGTCGCCGGTCAAAGATTTAAGCTCATATTTAGGATTTGTTCGGGGACTAAATGTAAGTGTTCAAGATTCACATATTTGTTGACTGCTAATCTGAATACTGGAACTGATGTTTCCACAGGAGACTCCAGTGAGACAGAGGTCGGCTCAGGTAGATTGTAGAAACCAAATGGCACCAAACGTCTCAACCAGGGGTTCTGCGATATTCCAGTATTGATGATAACAGTGATATTTAAAAAATGAAATATCATTATCGGGTTAATTAGCGGTGTCACAATATAACAGTAATGGTGATAACTGTAATATTTCAATATTAATAATACACATATGATAATATGGCACGTAAATAATCCTGAGCCAGTATCTGGTTGACATCCCAACCTCACCTAAAACACAAGCAGACACAGCGGTCAGATACTGACCAGACACTCCACCCACACTCCAAGAAAACTGCTCGCCAGTATGGAAGTTTTTTTTAATTCCTCAAATTCCGTGTGAATACCGTACATGACTAGTTCATCAGCCCGTCTGCAGGACTGTGAGCGCAAAGAGAAGCAAAACCACCTGTTCACCCACCTCCACCTCCACCTCCATCTTCACCTCCACCTCCACCTCCACCTCCACCTCCATCTCCACCTCCACCTTCACCTCCACCTCCACCTCCACCTACACCTCCACCTACATCTCCACCTCCACCTCCATCTCCACCTCCACCTCCACCTTCACCTCCATCTCCACCTCCATCTGTTCACCCACCTCCACCTACACCTACACCTCCACCTCCATCTCCACCTCCACCTCCATCAACACCTCCATCTCCACCTCCATCTCCACCTCCAATTCCACCTCCACCTCCACCTACATCTCCACCTCCACCTTCACCTCCACCTGTTCACCCACCTCCACCTACACCTCCATCTCCACCTCCACCTCCACCTTCACCTTCACCTCCACCTGTTCACCCACCTACACCTCCACCTCCACCTCCACCTCCATCTCCACCTCCATCTCCATATCCATCTCCATCTCCACCTCCACCTCCATCTCCACCTCCACCTCCATCTCCACCTCCATCTCCATCTCCATCTCCACCTCCACCTCCTCCTCCTCCTCCTCTACTTACACCTCCACCTCCATCTCCACCTCCACCTCCATCTCCATCTCCATCTCCATCTCCACCTCCACCTCCACCTCCACCTCCACCTCCATCTCCACCTCCACCTCCATTCTCTCGTAGTTTGATTGACTGATTATTCATTTATTTTTTTCCAGATTTCTACAGATTTTGCAATAAATCATGAATTCTTTTTCTTTTAAAAAGAAAGACATCTGATATCGTGATAGCCTTCCTCAGGCATACAGTGCTGAGGGAAACGCTCTGTCTTGTCACTGCAGACAATAATCAGCGATGCAGTGCATTATGAGGCACTCTTGAGATCTCCTTTGAAACTCCTTCGAGAATAATCATGAGAAGCAACAATCTCTATCTGCGCTCCATTTCATCTCACTTTACACGACTTCCCCCGCTGGACGGCCTCGACACAATCCGTGTTCAGGAACACGTTTTAAGAGCTGACTGGGTTTGTGTGAAGTTTGTCCTTCACATCTCTTTCAGCGTGCGTCTCAGGGGAGAGACTGGGTCTGAGCTCCGTCTGAGCGCTGATGGATCGGTCCCATCTCGCCCCATTAACGTGCGTGGCTTTTCCCAGAATGAGAAACCTTTCCATTAACTCTCTTTCTCTCCTCTCAAACTTTCTCTCTGCTTGTCCTCCATTGCACACCTTCAACTCCCTGGTTTCTGTTCCCTCCACCTCGTTTTCTGCTAATAGCTCAGCGTGGAGCGTTTTGGTGCCAGCTAGCGTGTACCAGCGCTGGCACCGCACCGGTCCCTCTCCATCTGTTTCAGGGGTGGGGTCACAACAGAGCCCAGACCTTTCTTCCAACCTAGACGCCGTATTCCGCCACACCACTGTGATTTAGTCCGCGCACGGAGCTGGAGTGACTGCCAACGCGTCCTACCCAGAACGCAGCATATGCTAATGCTAACCCATCAGCATACCGACCGTCAGAGAACGAGAGAGATCGACGCCCACTGGGGGAACGCGAAGGGTTGAGATAGAGAAATAAACAGAGAGGCTGATGGGATATTGCACATGATAGATGAGCTGAGTGATTTCTGATGCTAATGAAATTAAGACGGTGCCATCAGTGCCAGAGCTGCTCTATTGCATTTGTGGGTACTTTACACTGACCGCAGAGGATCAAGCCATTTGCTCCAACTTATGCCAGATTTTTATTTCATATCACACTGGGACAGAGATCCATATGGCCTAGAGATTAAGATTTGTTTGACTAGTCTACTCAAACACATTCCAGACTCAGAAAACATATGGTGCTGTTCAGCACATCACACAGAGAAAACAAGGGTTAAATCAGAGCGGGTGTACATTAGAGGACAGACACACAGACACACAGCTCGCGTCCAAAATGACATAATATGTATAGAACGTACAAAATAGTGGTTCATTTTGATTTCACTTTTTTAGCTTCAGTTAGTGTGTAATGTTGCTGTTTGAGCGGAAACAACATCTGTGAAGTTACGACACTCAAAGTTCAATACAAAGAAAGATTTTCTTTTACAGAAATCTGTTTAAGAACTACAACAAACATTGTAGTGTTTATCACTAACCCTAAAATTTACATAAACCCCGCCCCCAAGAACACTCATCAAAGGGGGCGGGGCCATGTTGTGCTGCTTTAGAGAAGAGGAAGAGTTGTTGTAGTCGAGTGTTGTTGATGCTGTCATTTTACGCCGGACCGCTTCACAAACGAGGGTGGATTCAAGGAGAAAAGATGAGCGTGACGACACATGCTAGTGATGAGTTGATCAACTCCACAGCAACTACATCAATTTATCCACTAACCGTTCAGAAACTTCTTCCTGAGTCTCTCCATCAGTTTGAACACTTTCCTCATTTTGTCTGCGTGAGATTCTCCAGCTTTGTTGTTGTTGAGCTGTTTAAGCTCCGCCCTCTTCTGGAGCAGCAGCTCATTTGCATTTAAAGGGACACACACAAAAACTGTGTTTTTGCTCACACCCAAATTTGACAAGCGATAATAAATGATCTGTGGGATTTTGAGCTGAAGCTTCACTGGAGACACCAGAGACTGATATTACATCTTGTGAAAAGGGCGTTATACTGAAGGTCCTCTTTAAACATACTTTGCCACCTTTAAAAAAGTATGTTCTATATAGTCAACATGTGTAGTCTGAATGTAATCTGGACATAAAACACCCACCACTGTCACTGTCATGTGACCTCTGGGGTCAATTGTGTCACTTCACGGTCATTCACAAATCCTCTCCTGTGGCTTCATTGGATAGTAAAGTGTCTATCACATGCACACTTCAAAATCTAGTATTGGTCACTGGTACTTCTTGCCTACTGATTTATGATTACTATAAATTTGGAGATACTGCTTGGATTACATACTGTTTTTCACACTAAATTCACAGCCTTGGCAAAAAAAAAAAAAGTTGCTGTTTGGATTTAAATAGGCGAATGCTTAAGAGTCTATGATTGGATCATTATTGCAGTGATTATGTTTCTAAAAAAAATCGATGCACCTCTTGATGGAAACAACACCACATTATTTTTACATCAAGCGGTGCATCAATTCTTGTATTGACAATGCAAGCGGTGAGCACTCTGTGAAGTCTCCTCCGGAACATCCAGAAGACTTTCAATTAATTTCAGGTCTGATGGCAATTCATGTGTGAAAATGATGTGTCTTCCTGCATTATTGTTTAAGAAATGAAATGACACACTCCATCAATAAAGGTTAGAGGAACTAATATAACATGCTAGAAACATAACATGAGTCCAGTCATAGACTCTTCAGCATTTAAATCCAAACGCTCTTCTCAGTTGACATCCTAACTGAAATGGAAACACAAAAGACTGATTTCTTAAGTGATTTCATAAGCAGTAACGCTTAAGCTTTACAGTATTAGAGCATGACGTCAGACACGCCAAGGTCAAGAGTTCAGTTCCCAGGCATTAAGTGATCAGATGTATATGCTGAATATCATGTAAGTTGCTTTGGATAAAAGCATTTGCCAAATGTCCTAGAGCTCAGATGATGCTGATTTCAAGAGTTTACTGTTATGTTTTCTAAGCTAAGAACGCGATACTCTAACAAGGATCAAAATACACAGCACACAGAGTACACTCAATGTACTTAAATTTAACTATTTGTTATAATACTTGTGCATATTAGCACGCTTCTAATCACCATTTCTTATCTTGCCTACCTTTTGGCAGTGAAAGTCCGCAGCACAGCTACAGACGCTCATTAAGTGTTGGAACGGTGCCACGACTCAGTGAAGGTCTGGTCAAGCTTCAAAACCGCTTCAAAAATGGATCCACCGTGTCGGCAGATATTAACCCAGTTTAGGAATTTCCCAGTTTGACATTATACTTCACATGGAAACCGTCTCTCCTGAAGATGCACACTACTGAGTGAGATTTTTTATTTACATTTACTAATTTAGTTTAAATTTAAGGCCGATTGTAGATGTAAAATAACTCATGAAAATCATACTCACATGACACCAAAGGATCATTTCATACCATCAAATCTTTCAGACAGTTAATCACGTCTGATAATGAAGATGACAAAACTTTAGTTATTACAGTCAGGGCTGGGTATGTTACTTTTAAAATGTATTTCACTACAGATTACAAAATACATGCTTTAAAAAGTCATTTGTAACGTATTTCGTTACATTACTCAAGTTTAGTAACTTAATCTAAATACTTTAGAATACTTTGGAATACTAATAAGTGTGGAACAAACACAAAAAAGATCATTGTGAGTTTTTATCTCACAATTCTGACTTTTTCCCTCAGAATTGCGCGATATAAAGTTGCAATTGTGAGTTATAAAGTCAGAATTATGAGATATAAACTCACAATATTGAGAAAAGTCAGAATTATGAGATATAAACTCGCAATATTGAGAAAAGTCAGAATTATGAGATATAAACTCGCAATATTGAGAAAAGTCAGAATTATGAGATATAAACTCGCAATATTGAGAAAAGTCAGAATTATGAGATATAAACTCGCAATATTGAGAAAAGTCAGAATTATGAGATATAAACTCACACACTAAATTCACAATTGCAAAAAAAAAATTAGTATTGCAAGTTTATCTCCCAATTCTGACTTTATAACTTGCAATTGTGAGTTTAAATCTCGCAATTCTAAGAAAAAGAAGTCGGAATTGTGAAACACAAACTCACAATTGTGAGGGAAAAACAAATTGTGAGAAAAAGTTGCAGTGACGAGTGAATTATAAAATGACTCGCAAAACATGAAAACATGAAAACATGAAACTTAACTCTTTTTCAGACGGTCAGAGTCAGAGAATCACCAATCGCTGTTTAAATGACATTAAAACTCAAAGTAATCACTTTGGTAATCTAAAACACTTTTCAGATGTAACTGTAATCTGATTACCACCCATTTAAAATGAAACTGTAATGAAATACAGTCACTCACATTTTGTATTTTAAATACGAAACTAAGTTACTTGTATTTCGTTACTCCCCAACCCTGATTACAGTTATATACAAGTAGTAGAGTAGAGTGGGGTAAGATGTGCCTGTGAATAACGTTGCATCCTTAATCTGGCACTTTTTTTTTTGCATTATTGGTGTCATGTGACTATATATAGTCAGAAAGAGCACATCATATACAGTTCCCTGTGACTGAGAGATGCAAAGGAGGAAAGTAAAACAGATTCAAAAACATATTTCCAGTTCAAATGTCAATCAAAACCATGTAAACGCTTTGGCAAAAGATTCCCCATCAACTATTGAACTGGAATTTCAAACAAGAAGACTCAAGCTGTTGAGTAAAGTGTGTCAGATGCTTAGGGGTAAGATGTGCCAGCTTCTCATTTGTGGTCATACTTTTATTTGAAAGATGTCATGTGTCTCTGGCCCGTCGCTAAAGATGCAATTCAAGTGAAGCTGGAATTGTGAAATATCATTAGTGGTGTTTCCTCACAGAAAAGAAGTTTATTCAAGTGTGCTATTAGTATGCTTCATTTAAATGATAAAATATAAAAGTATGCTTTCAGTCTACTTTTTTATGTACTTCTCAAAAAATATCCTTAAACTTACACTTAAGTATACTTGACCGAACTCGATCTAGGAATTGGATATAGGAATTTGCGTCATATCTAGTGAAAGAACACCTAAACAGAAACATAGGAGTATACAATACTCAAAGTGCAAAAATAAAATATAAATTGTAAACTATAAGTATGACGTCAAGATGACTTAAAGAAAACTTACAGGTATTCTTTTGCAGTATAAAATTACTAAACTAAAAAAGAATGTGCTGAAAGTATTTAACTTGCAGTAAATTATCAGTACACATATTAAGTACTTGAAGTATAGTTGCAGTACAAACGAAAAACGTAGCTGTAGTTTATCACTGATACACATAAAGTATACTTTTACACCATAGACAATTTAGTATTGAAATAGTACACTTACAAGTATACTACTAGTACATTGATATACTTACTACATATGAAGTATACTTAAAAATATACTTGAATTATTCTTCAATAAACTTAATAAAATGTGTGGCACAACTTACCCCACTCTGATTTGCCCTAAAATGCAAAGTTAATCCTCGCTGTCTTACCTGTCGCAGCGTGTTCCGGTGTGACCCGACGGGCATCGGTCGCAGATCACCTCCCCCCTGGCATCGACGTGGCACGTGGGACTGAAACTACGGTGTTTTTGAGCCAACAAGGGGACAAAGAGAAACAGAAAAGAGCAGCGAATCAAAAACATCATAAGCGCTCGCTCTGGCTCTAACCGAAGCCAGAGACCGTCTGAACCCCACGATAAAACCCTTTACAGCGAGGAGAGCGTCAGCTTCTGCCATTAGCTATAATGACGGCACGGCTATTTCAGACGACACTGGAGCCTGGCTGAGGGGAGCGACGCTTTTTTTTAGACCGCTTGAGGATGTGGAATGTTCAGCTGTTGCATTCTGGGACTCTTTCTGGATTAGCCACTAGCATGCTACAGCCAATATTAGCCTGGTGCTGAAGTCACGGAGCAGCTACTTGTGCTTCTTGTGCAAAAATAAGACCAGCTCGAACTGAATCATGGTCTTAACTGGTTTTAGTTGCGTCTGCAACCGGCGCAAGATTGTTAAAGGTGATCCGTGCAGTTTTTTGGTAACACTTTAGTTTGGAGACCAATTCTTACTGTTAACTAGTTGCTTATTATCATGCATATTATTAGGATATTAGCTGTTAATTAGTTCTTCTTAATGCATGACTATATTCTACATCCCTTAATCCACCCACACCTAAACTTAACAACCATCTTACTAACTATTAGTAAGCAGTAAACAGAGGAGAAAAAGTCATAGTTAATAATGTAATGTTCTCCACCTACAAATATCAGTATAAAACCTACTGAAACTGGTTTTTCCATTATGCACTGGGACATGAATAATCAATTTTCCAGCTGTATTTACACCGTTTTGCTGTTTTATGACATCTGGAGTTGATTTTCTACTCAAAATGACACATTAATCCTCGACGAATGTGATTGTGTGCTGAGTTTTGAGCTCTCTGTGTTCGGGTGGACTCCACGGTACTTCTCTTAAGTAGATATGATGTCTACATAATATTAGGTCCTCTTTTCCCTGGACATGTCCTGGTCAGGATTTCTAAATAGCCTGGAAAGGTTTGAGCGAAAGTGAAAGTGCCCTTCACAGTGGTGTCGAGGATCCCCGGAGGTCTGTGACACCGCTGTCCTGTTGACGGTCCTCGTGCACTAAAATATATGTTGTCGTATTTGCAACACTCAGACCGTTCTCTGTAGATCCTGCCTTCTCCCAAGCCAAGATCGATTATGTACAGTGCCTGCACACTATTGGTCAAATTGCTTTTCGGTCATTACCGTATGTAAATATAGACAAAACTGGGACAAATCCTAGCCCTGGCCAGGACATGTCTGGGAAAAAGAGGACATACGAGGGGCTTTCGCACTGAATAGTTAAAGGAACTAAACACTAGGATTTCTCCCCATGTTCCTGGTTTCATTCGCACCGGGAATAGGAACTCTGAAGCGCCCGATAGTCTTTAAGAGTCGCATTTAAAAACACTAAAAACCGGTGGATGGAGGACGCCGTGATCGGAGCTGTGTTTGCTGTGTGTCGTGGGTTTAATGATAATGGAGATGGAATTTAAACTCATAATTTATGCGACTGAAAGAGCAAAAAGTGAGACTAAGAGACAAAATCAACTTTCAGTATTACACATCATCGAGGCGGAAAAACCCTGCAAACAACAGGTAAATGCAGTTATCGCTGTTTTCCATGTTCGTGAAGTAAATATGTTTACATTGCTTTTTATAAATGTGCCGGTGTTTGACATGCGTTTGACCGATCGACGTACACTCACGTCACTGATAGTTCCTATAGTGCTGGTTTAGACTCTACTCTGAAGTAGAAGCTCATTTAATTCCCCTAAAAGGAGTTTCTACAACTTCCTTCCTAGTTCCTGCAGTGCGAACGCGGCAAAATCCGGGTCTTTAGTTCTAGCAAAAGGTTCCTCTGGTGCGAAAGCCCCTATGGTCACCCTACACTATATCTACTGTATTATGTTCTTTAAATGCATGACGTCATTCCGTTAAATGTACTTGAAATAGCATTGCAAAGTAATCGTCAGCTATGAGTAAAAACTTTAAGTTCCTTATTTTCTTTGTTAATTTTACTTAACTTAGTTCAGTAGATTTTACTTAATTCCATATGTGAAATTTGCTGCAAAAGTGTCGCAGCAGATCTCTGTGTGAAAAGCCTCACGATGGCGAGTGTTTGTGGAGTGTGATGTCAGGATGATGAATGCCGTACTTGTTTGACGGGCTCAGAAGAGGACAGGCACACGGCTGACAGTCGTCCGCAGTTCCTCTGGTGGCGTCTCCGTAGTAGCCCGGAGCACATCGGTCACAGTTCGGCCCGACGGTGAGATCCCTACAGCCCTGTAATACACACAAACACCACATGAGGAAACATGACTAATGTCAGGACATGGAGGAATGTCAACACACACACACAACATCTGTCCGAGGAAATGAAAACACATCAGCGCCGCTGTGAACTGCATCATCGTCACAGTTATGATCAGTTTGTCATGGGCTTTTAGTTAGTTTTCATTCATTCTCATGCGTTCCTTTGTTTGATTTTCCCAAATGTCGCCATGGTCACTGTCATTGTAAGTTCGTTTGGTTCAGCTGTGTTCAATTAAACATCTTGTTTGAGTTCCTATTTAAGTTGTACCCTCACGTCTCGTTTACGATTATGTGTGTTTCTACCTTCTGTTTACCTTTTGGATTATTGTTATTAAAACTCGTGTTGAAACCTGATTCTTCATCTTCGTCTGTTTGCCTGCAACCTTCTGCGCCACTATGTAAGTCGAATATGTTACTTCCTATAAAAAGTAGCAATGTTTACGTTCTATTAACTTTTAAAAGTATCATTCCTCAGCAGGGACACACTGTTCATCAGCGCTGGCACACAGCAATGGATCAGAGGGACGGCGGCAGTATTTCATCTGTGAGAGGTAAATACACACGCACACGCTGATAATCACAGCGCAATCCATCGACACAATCACAGTCTGACAGCACAGGATGAGCGTTCGCCGCTCTTTACGTCTGTGTTATATTGCCCGTGTCCTTGGCAGGCCGTAGTTAAGAATGGGGTGTTCAGCGTGTCTCTCGACTGCTCAAACAGACGCGGGAGAAAACGGTCAGCTGCTACGAAAGACTGATGCTGTTTCCTCACGAATGGAGATTTTATAGAGATCCAAAAAGACATACAGTTTGAGCTTACTAAACAACACAAAGAGCTGCTGTAGAGAGAGACGCGCAGAAGACGGGACATCATCTAGTGCCAGACGGGGCTTGATTTGAACTTTTGTGTTCATCAGTCGCTGTGTCCAGTGGCCACAATTTTCACATCAACACCATGGAGAAAAAACTGCCATATAGATATTTTTAATATCATCTCATAATTCGTCAGCAGGTTTATTAGGCTGCTGTCACTTTAAGAGCGGACGCACGGATCCATTATACTGTTACACATTTGTTTTCTTTCTCAACTGTTTACGTTCACTTCAAACATGACTATGTTTACGTAAACACTCGCCAAGACCGGCATTTTGACATTATTTTGTGTGAATTTGAGTGTTTAAGCAGCGAAAAAGAACTGAATTTAGTACTGAGAGGCGGCTTTAAGTGGGTGTGAGAACAAAATCTGTGGGAATGAGTAAAATTATGCGCAATTCGAGCCCTGTAACACCAACAATATTCATCCGAAACAAATGAAACGAGGCGGTTTGAGTGTTGGAGAGATGAGAGAAAGAGCAGCTGGAATCATGTGTCTATTCTGTGGGAAATGACTATTGGAAACGTTTCAGATATTTCAGTGTCTATGTATCGAAAAATCAATATTTTTGACAACACTACATTGCAGTTAGTTTATTATTTCATTATTTCATTATTTTTATTATTTCAGGTACCTTTTTAAAAGACTATAATAGAAAAAATTGCATATTATGTATAAAACTCAACAAACACACACTCATTATATACATTTACATACATTCCATAGACTTCCATTGATTTTATATCAGGTCAGTGATATTTTCTCTCTCCTAACTCAACCTCTACTCCTAAACCATCACAGACACATGTGACCATCACTAGATTTAAATAAAAACATCTTTTGGTTGATTTATAAGCCTTTTTATCTAGAGAGGAACAGTCAATGTCTCTCTAGTGGTTTGAGAAAGTATTTCACAAAATAATTGAGGACATTTGGTGCTCACAAGTACAGTCAAAACAAATACACACACACTCACACACACACACACTCTCTCTCACACACGCACACACACACTCACACACACTCACACACACACACACACACTCTCTCTCACACACGCACACACACACTCACACAGGAAATGAACGGCTCTATTTTCCGTGACTCCATCTGAACTGCATTCACAGCAGATTGTGTTATTATAATGCAGCTCTGTTATTATGGGCAAACAACAACAACAACAACAACAACACAGCAAGTCAATTCTGTACACTCACTACAACAAAATACAGTATTTCACCCCAACAATGAGCACACACACACACACACACACACACACACACACACACACGTTGTGTTTTCATGTTTTATGGGGTCATTCAATAGGCGTAATGGTTTTTATACTGTACAAACTGTACATTCTGTCCCCCTACCCCCCCCCACCCCTAAACCTACCCATCACACAAAATGTTCTGCTATTTTACATTTTCAAAAAAGATAATTCTGTATGATTTATAAGCTTGTTTCCTCATGGGGACCAACAAAATGTCCCCACAAGATCAACATTTACTAGTATTACTATACCTGTGGGGACATTTGGTCCCTGTAACGTAGGGAATACCCACACACACACACACACACACACACACACACACATTACCAGGCAGTGTCCCGTGACGTCATCGCAGCGCTCCGCATGTCTGTGGCATTGGCAGATCTCACACACACCGCGAAACAGCGTCCCGTTCACCCGGCGGTGTCCCACCGCACACATCTGCAAACACACACACAGAAACATCATCCGTCATGAGGAAGTGAAGGTTTTGGTCAGGTTTAAGCAGGCAGGTTTGGCTTTAACAGCGTGTGAGCGTAATTAATCTGTGTGCTGCTAATTGAAGGATCATTGCAGAGCAGAAAGTGCTTTGATTTACTAAATGAGGGAGAAGATTTGTTTCAGACAACTGAAGCTCAAGGGAAGTTTATAGAGCTGGCTGATAAATGCCTGTTCAGTGTGTGTGTGTGTGTGTGTGTGTGTGTGTGTGTATGTGAGTGTGTGTGTGTGTGTGTGTGTGTGTGTGTGTGTGTGTGTGTGTGTGTATGTGAGTGTGTGTGTGTGTGTGTGTGAGTGTGTGTGAGTGTGTGTGTGTTCTTCAGATGTATTTATTCAAACTTTTCTGTCTTTCTGTGTCTGAAGTTGTTCTGTTCTTCAGTCTCAGTGTTTTCGGTCTACAGGCCGCTGCATGAAAACAAAACTGCTATTTATTTTCTAAATGCATGTCACCGATCATACAATACTCAATCATACATATATTTTAAATATATAATTATCATATAATTAAATATATCATATAATTAAAATGCCACAGCGTGCTCTTTTTGCAATGCAATAATCAAAACAAGCATTTCAGACATGCAATAGTAGTTTAATAATAGTTTGTAACACACAGGATAAACCATAAACCTGAACGTGGCTCTTCAACATTTAACAAGTTCTGCTGCTTTCCCTAAAAGTCAACATTGAATCCAAACAGACAGTTGTTGTTTTGTTATGGAACATTGCAGTGTTTATTCTAAATAATTGATCAGTTCATGTGTCTCGCAATCTCGAATCTCGCAGCATCTCTTCTCTGATGACGAGGGCGGGGCAACCTGTCACTCACAGGAGATCCACCAATAGCAAACCACAACCATCCAATCAACTCCCACAGACACAATCAAGCCCCGCCTACATTTGTTCTTGTTCGAGAAGCGTTTCACTCTGATATACGAAGAAAAGACGAGCGCAACTTCACTTTCACGATGACTTTAATCTTAGAGAGAGATTATATTTCCCCCAGCTGTTGTAATCTATAAAGTAAATGATCTGCTCACAGTGAGATACACCATATGATGCAGAAAAATATACCGCACACAAACACTGGGTTAAATAGTACATTTTTAATTATTCATCTATACTTTTATGCTAATTCATCTTTAGTTGAACATTTCCAGTGAATTCCAAACATAAACAAAATGATCATAAATAACTGATTTCACACCATCTTCATCTTAACGTGTTTATATCCTATATCATCACCCATGAGCACTTTATAAAGTCTTTACTCATTACTTAATTATGGCTTTTCAACTTTTAAAACTTTGATTATTTAATGTGTTGTGTAATTATCTGAGCACGTTTATCTGAGGACTATTGTAGCTAATCTGTATGAAATATTCAAGCAATTGTTTATTAAACAACTTATTAATGAGGCACAATCATGTGTAAGAATGTCATCGATGCTCATCAGCTTCAGCTCCTTCCAAATAATGCTTATTTTCCAGCCGTCATTCGCATGATCACTTCCGAACGAAACAGTCTCTTCCGCTGAACTCTTTGCATTTGGGATCGACTTATTCATGGAGAATACATGCGACGCCGAATTTGGTCAAAGCGAGATATCTAATGAGGCAGAATAATTGTGCTTCCTACTGTTTCGCGCTGCCTTCACACGGGGATGATGCTGTCGAGATGGGCAGATCACTGGGGTTTGGCTCAGAACTGCTGACTGCAGAGATCGCTCACACATGCTGAATATGAAGTGGAGAGTAGAAATGACTACAGGAATAAGCATCACGCTTGTTTTTCTGCTGTCTTTCCGTGACCCCGCTGACCCCGTCACTCTGAGCAGCACAAAAACACGAGGAAACTCATTCAAAGTGATAGTTTGCCCAAAAATTGTATTCTGTCATCAATTACTCAATGCCTGACGCTCACTTCTTAATTATACATAAAAAAAATCCTGAAATACAGCTCTTATTTTTGAAATGTATGCTCTTTCAAAAAGGTGAAGGAGGTCAAATACTGTCTCTTACAACCATATACAGCTTACATTATAAACACTGTCATAATTCATCAACAGAACATCATAAGCGATCAGCTGCAGTTTTCATTGTAGTCTGTAGAACAAGTGCTGCGTTTTTCCATCTTCAAATTTAAGACCTCTTGAAATAATAATGGAGACGTTTGTTATAACATTTAAGATATTTAAGACTTTATGAGTTGATGTTTTTTATTACATTATATTATTATTTTTTTCTTATTTTCATTTGAAAATGCTAGTGAAAAACTGACACTGACTTTCGTTCATCTTCGAAACAATGAAGATATTTATTGATATTTGCACGTCATTTTTGTCCATCCATTCAGAGTCCATAGAAGCAAACCGTGACCCTGATTCCCTGAGAAGGGAACGAGACGCTGCGTCAGATGTTGACGCTATGGAAACGCCTCTGCGTGACTGTGCCTGAAGCACATGTGTAATCACTCATTGGCTGGACGTCCTTCCATGACGCGTGACGTCGAACCCAGGAAGCTATAAAGGATGACCAGACCAAACATCGCCAGCTTCTGATTGGAGGAAGGTTATAGTCATAACTGAGACACTCCCTTTCGAGGGAACTCCACGCTGCATCAGATGTTGACACTATGAGAACCATATAATGTGTTTTTGTTATGTGTTTGCAGACACACAGTCCGCCACATTACACACTTCTGAATAACAAGAGCGCTTGAGCTGCCAATGTTTGGTCCGGGTCTCCTTTATAGATTTCTGGTTAAGACATCATGCGTCACGAGATGATGCTCCACCAGTGAGTGATTGTACACATGCTTCAGACGCAGAGGCGTTCCCATAGCGTCATCTCAGACGCAGCGTAGAGTTCCCAAAAATAAAAGAACCTTGATGCTGAAAGAAGTCCAAAAAGAGTGTAAAAGTAATCCATATGAATGGAGCAGTTTAATCCACATCTTTTGAAGTGATATGATCGCTTTATACGATGAGCAGATTTAATGTTTGCTTTTATTCACATTTAAATATCGATCAAAACACATACATGAGTCCATGAAATATGGTCAACAGAAGCTCAGCTGTTCTTGACACACGAGAAAGTTTATTCTCTGACCAAAACCCAGTGTTACAGACTTAATTAGACAAAATCTCCCTTTGGGAACATTTTGGGACTTAATGCATTTTTACTGAAGATTTCTATTACGCTCTAAAAAATGCTGGGTTAAAAACAACCCAAGTTGGGTTGAAAATGGACAAACCCAGCAATTGGGCTTTTTTAATTCAGCGATTGGGTTGTTTTAACTCAGCGATTGGGTTGTTTTAACCCAGAAATTGGGTTGTTTTAACTCAGCGATTGGGTTGTTTTAACTCAGTTGTTGGGTTGTTTTGACCCAGCAATTGGGCTTTTTTAATTCAGCAATCAGGTTGTTTTAACTCAGCGATTGGGTTGTTTTAACTCAGTTGTTGGGTTGTTTTAACTCAGCGATTGGGTTGTTTTAACCCAGAAATTGGGTTGTTTTAACTCAGCGATTGGGTTGTTTTAACCCAGAAATTGGTTTGTTTTAATCCAGCGATTGGGTTGTTTTAACTCAGTTATTGGGTTGTTTTGACTCAGTTATTGGGTTGTTTTAACCCAGCGATCGGGTTGTTTTAAACCAGCGATCAGGTTGTTTTAACCCAGTTGTTGGGTTGTTTTAACCCAGCAATTGGGTTGTTTTGACCCAGCAATTGGGTTGTTTTAACTCAGTTGTTGGGTTGTTTTACCCAGAAATTGGGTTGTTTTAACCCAGCGATTGGGTTGTTTTAACTCAGTTGTTGGGTTGTTTTGACCCAGCAATTGGGCTTTTTTAATTCAGCAATCAGGTTGTTTTAACTCAGCGATTGGGTTGTTTTAACTCAGTTGTTGGGTTGTTTTAACTCAGCGATTGGGTTGTTTTAACCCAGAAATTGGGTTGTTTTAACTCAGCGATTGGGTTGTTTTAACCCAGAAATTGGGTTGTTTTAATCCAGCGATTGGGTTGTTTTAACTCAGTTATTGGGTTGTTTTGACTCAGTTATTGGGTTGTTTTAACCCAGAAATTGGGTTGTTTTAACTCAGTTGTTGGGTTGTTTTAACCCAGAAATTGGGTTGTTTTAACCCAGCGATTGGGTTGTTTTAACTCAGTTGTTGGGTTGTTTTAACCCAGCAATTGGGTTGTTTTAACTCAGTTGTTGGGTTGTTTTAACCCAGAAATTGGGTTGTTTTAACCCAGCGATTGGATTGTTTTAACTCAGTTGTTGGGTTGTTTTAACCCAGAAATTGGGTTGTTTTAACTCAGTTATTGGGTTGTTTTTACTCAGTTATTGGGTTGTTTTTACTCAGTTATTGGGTTGTTTTAACCCAGCAATTGGGTTGTTTTAACTCAGTTGTTGGGTTGTTTTAAGCCAGAAATTGGGTTGTTTTAACCCAGCGATTGGATTGTTTTAACTCAGTTGTTGGGTTGTTTTAACCCAGAAATTGGGTTGTTTTAACTCAGTTATTGGGTTGTTTTAACTCAGTTATTGGGTTGTTTTTACTCAGTTATTGGGTTGTTTTTACTCAGTTATTGGGTTGTTTTAACCCAGCGATCGGGTTGTTTTAACCCAGCGATCGGGTTGTTTTAACCCAGCGATTGGGTTGTTTTAACCCAGAAATTGGGTTGTTTTAACTCAGTTATTGGGTTGTTTTTACTCAGTTATTGGGTTGTTTTTACTCAGTTATTGGGTTGTTTTAACCCAGCGATCGGGTTGTTTTAACCCAGCGATCGGGTTGTTTTAACCCAGCGATTGGGTTGTTTTAACTCAGTTATTGGGTTGTTTTTACTCAGTTATTGGGTTGTTTTTACTCAGTTATTGGGTTGTTTTAACCCAGCAATTGGGTTGTTTTAACTCAGTTGTTGGGTTGTTTTAACCCAGAAATTGGGTTGTTTTAACCCAGCGATTGGATTGTTTTAACTCAGTTGTTGGGTTGTTTTAACCCAGAAATTGGGTTGTTTTAACTCAGTTATTGGGTTGTTTTAACTCAGTTATTGGGTTGTTTTTACTCAGTTATTGGGTTGTTTTTACTCAGTTATTGGGTTGTTTTAACCCAGCGATCAGGTTGTTTTAACACAGTTATTGGGTTGTTTTAACCCAGCGATCGGGTTGTTTTAACCCAGCGATTGGGTTGTTTTAACCCAGCGATCGGGTTGTTTTAACCCAGTGTTTTTTAGAGTGTATGATGAAGGTTTGGGTCAGTCTGCAGTCATCATGAGTATCTTTTCTCCGGTGTGTCCTCGTTCAGGAGTAAAGGTGTGTGTGATTTGGAGGGTTTATCCTGCGGTTGAGATGATCGCAGTGTCTCAATTCTGTCTCTTGGCCAGTGGTTCCTGCTCACATCAGCATAAAAATCTGCTCACTCAGAAATCAATAGCCACTGCAGCTGTAATACAGCAGACACTTATGCAGAGAGAAAGATTGAACACAGTCAGCCGCCCCTGCTGCTGATGCACACAGAGCAGAGCAGAGCCCTGAAACACAGCAGACATTCATCCCACTGCTGACAGAGTGAGATCAGGGTTTGTCTAAGGATCTGTACGTGAGGAACACAGGAAGGACACCTGACGGTCCCGAGGAGCAGACCGAGCTGCTCCAATAAACACCACCGGGGAACAATATTGTCTAGATCTGCCACAGTTTATCAGCTGGAATCCTTGAGAAAGGTGTGGGAGATCTGCTCGAGTGTTGCTGCACATGTCCTGAAAAGTGAAGCCAAAACGCTTTGATTGCCCCCGTCCTCTCTGTGTAATCGAATGGGACGTGAGCCAAACTAAAAAAATCCAATTACACTTCAAATACATTTTTCCAAAGATGGTTTCTGCTTTCAAGTGTTTGTTTTCCGGTCATTTTGGTTTTAGTGAGATATTTGATGCGTGTGATGTCATGATTGACAGCTGGACCTCGAGTCATCGGCTCCGCCTCAGGATCACTCCAGCGCAGACTCGGCCTCCAAATTTATAGCATTTCTAGAAATTTTGGCTTCTATTTATTACAGTCTATGGTAAAAATGGTCCATACAATGACTGTCAGCTTTCAATATTCCGAGTCAGACTACCATCGTGTCATGTAGCTCACCTCACAGGACGTTCCATCATATCCAGGCGGACACTGGCACATCTCCACCGCTCGAGCCTGTTGACCGCTGCGAGAGTCTTCGTCCGCCACACTCATGCTCACACTGCCCAACCTGAGAGAACACGCTCCAGTCACAACACGGCATGATCGATATTAGGGCTGTCAATTGATTACAATGTGTAATTGTGATTAATCCCATCCTTTAGCTGTAGATAAACGCATTGAGTTAAAAACAGGCCAAGCGTCATAAATAAGTCTGATACAAACACAATATAATGTAATGATGTAATACAGAGGTTTCCTCCTGCTGAGCTTCAATGAACATTTCAATATTTAAAGCCAGCGTTTTATTTTTAAGTTGAGCCAGCGTTATGAACATATTGACAAAACTTTCATGGCCCCGGAATATTTTGTTGCATGAATACTGTGAATGTATCAAAGGGAAACGATTTTATTCTAGCTTCATTCATCCTTTTGTTTTTATCAACACTTTTTGTCACTTTTTTAAAAATGCGTGAAATGCAGAAAATTGAATACAAATAATGATAGAAATATTTTTTATGATGACAAAAGTTTGGGAGGCAGTGTAAACCTGATCGACACAACGCTGAGGTCGTATTTATTTTTTAACGTGCAAAAAGACCTTCAGCTTCATCTGTTTTATTTCATTTTTTGGATTCAGCAAATATTTCAATATGGATTTACTGTAGAAATGTAGCAAATTGGATTCGGTTTTGAACTTATTTCAACAGTTTTGACAGGAGCGTGTAAATGTTTAAACTGGCCTGGAGGTTCATTGAGTTTTGATGGTGTTTGTGTCGGAGAGAGAAAAGAACGGATGTTTTGTAAAAGACAGACATTGAGTGCGTTTTGTGCCACAGAGACTGAAGCTGTGATCACTGTGAGTTATGAAAAGTGACATGAGTGTTGAGTAATGGGTCCGACTGTAAAAAACTGATTTCGAAAGGAATAGAGTGACCAGAACACGACTGACCCTTCGCAAAGCCACGCCCCCTTTAGTTACTGTTGCTATGCGCTCTCACGCCACACATCATGTTCTCACGCAGTGAAAAATACATCAAGGACACTGACAACGTATGAAACAGTTTAATATTTAAAATATGAATCAATAAATAGCGTCTAGTGTGTGTTTAATGTGTGGTGACAGATCGCTGTAGCTCCTCGTGAAGCGATCGTCTCTTCATACTAGTTCATTTATAGCATCAAATAAACATGAATGAACATCAGAAGGAATGTTGTTTCAAGACGCGATTCAAGTTCACCAACGTTAATCTACTAACTCCCCTGACCGCTTTGACGGACAAAATGGCGGATTCTGGTTATGATTGGTCAGATCGCCTGTCAATCAAACTGTTTGCGGAGGGTCAATTTCAAAAAAGTGTAAATGATGACGGAATGATTATTTTTAGGTGAACGATCACTCGCTCATTCCCATTTAGGTTTATTATATACTGTGGCCTTTGCAGGATCTTTGTGTGTTTCAGTAAGGTGTGTTTTAAATAATGAAACTGCATGTGTGTGTGTGTGTGTGTGTGTGTGTGTGTGTGTGTGTGTGTGTCAAAATCAGGGTGTATTTGAGTGTATTTTGGAACAGATGGAGATCTGTGGGTAATTGAGTTCATTGACTGTTATGAGAGATGGATGCTAAAACCCTGTTCACAGCAGCTGGAATCTCCTACGACTCATTATAAATGTCCATGTTTGCAGGAAAATACTTAGAAAAGTCTAAGAGAGAGAATTTCTCCATCTTGATTTCTGTTTATGAGGATCAGAAAGCCGCTGACACATTAAGATGAACAGTTTGCCCTTTAGTGTGGTCTGTGTGTGAATAAATGTTTCAATGCACCTTGTAATGTTGTATGGTGACCTGTGCTTTGTGTGTGTGAAGCCTGCGGTACTGAAGCCGACCTGTAGATGGCGCTGTGTTCCTGAGCGTAGGAGGCCCGGAGGAGCAGGCGCTCAATGTTGTTGAGGACGGTGTGGAAGTCTCTCTTACTGACGGCCAGTCCTGAGGAGTGATGCTGAAAGCTTTCCGGCAGCAGATCTATCCTGCGCTCGGCTGTGGAGAACGGATACAGCGTGAGCCCGGAGCTGCTGTCAATCAACCTCAGCCCACCGCCCTGAAGAGAGAGGAACATGTCAGCCGTTCCTCCGGTCCGATAACACATCACATGCAAAATAGCTGTCACTCTATAAATGATACACTGGCAAAAGAAATTTATATGTTTACTTCACTTTAATTTGTCTCCATTGAGTTAATAACTAAACCTCCCCTTCAGGACATGCGGTCGATCACAATTATGATCAGATTTATTTTTTTGTTCTGAGGGTGACGAGAATATGGTGAATTATGAACAGGCATGTGATGTGCGAAAAAAGGTGAGATTGTTTTGATAGAAGGAGGAATATTTTCTGGAAATTATGTTTCATAAATTGTGAAGAAGTGTGTGTGTGTGTGTGTGTGTGTGTGTGTGTGTGCATTGATGCAATAACAGGTAACCCGTATATCTCAGCTCTGACACTGTTGGTGGACTCATCCTAGAGCATTATGGGACGCGATTCATTCAGCTCGTTTATTTACCACCCCACCACACTGACTGCTGGGAAAATCAGGCTTTATTGACATGCACATGCAGAAACACACACACACACACACACACACACCGCTAGAAGATTGAGGATTTATGGGAGCTGGACTCTCTATTTGCACAGAGTTAATGAGGTATGCACATGCAAAACAGGGCTTAACGAACAATAATTACCTGTCATACACACATGAGCACGGCAGACACACACACACACACACGCACACACACACACAGCCTCGCATCTCACTAACATTTCCTTCAAATCTACAAAGGACGGGAGATTAACACAATGTCAGCTTAGGAACTGAACACACACACACACACACACACACACACACACATTGGTTCTCATGTTAATAAAACATAATGATTTATATATTCATGCATATGTAGTCAATCCCTTAAATCTCCCGTCACTGAAAACTTTCTGCATTTTTACATTTTCAAAAAACATCACTTATTATGATTTATAAGCTGTTCTCCTCATGGAGACTAAAAAATGTCCTTACAAGGAGAAGGATTTTGGATATTGTCATCTTTGTAGGGACATGTTTTGTTTTTTTAATGTTGGGTTTACCAGGACCACACACACACACACATACACACACACACACACACACGTTGTGTTTTCATGTTTTATGGGGTCATTCCATAGGCGTAATGGTTTTTATACTGTACAAACGGTACATTATGCCCCCCACCCCCCCACCCCTAAACTTAACCCTCACAGAAAATGTTCTGCTAGTTTAGATTTTCAAAAAAGATAATTCTGTATGATTTATAAGCTTGTTTCCTCATGGAGACCAAAATGTCCCCACAATGTCAGGATTTACTGGTTTTACTTACGTTGTGGGGACATTTGGTCCCCACAATGTAAGGAAAACAAGTACACACACTCACACTCACTCTCTCTCTCTCTCTCTCACACACACACACACACACACACACACTCACACTCACTCTCTCTCTCTCTCTCTCTCTCTCTCTCACACACACACACACACACACACACACACACACACACTCACACTCACTCTCTCTCTCTCTCTCTCTCTCTCTCTCACACACACACACACACACACACACACACACACACTCTCTCTCACACACACACACACACACACACACACACACTCACACTCACTCTCTCTCTCTCTCTCTCACACACACACACACACACACACACACACTCACACTCTCTCTCTCTCTCTCTCTCTCTCACACACACACACTCTCTCACACACACACACACACACACAGGTTTATAGCATGCAGTAAAATAACCAGACCATTGGTCGCTCTTTCAGATCTTAGGAGACCAATTGGAGTTTTTTTTTTAAATGTTTTTCCTAAAATTCCTCAAGAGAATCAAAAACAGACTCATTGCATGAATACTGCAGTTTCTTTTTCCCCCCTGAAGTTATTGGATTATGTTACTACTTTCTTTCTTTCAGAATTTCACATTTGATTGATGAGCACTGACGTGACGTGAATCACACTGATCATCTCTGTGACTGGAGGGATATATCAGGCAGCATTTTGTCCTCAAAGTTGATGTTAGAAGCAGGAGAAATGAGCGATCGTAAGGATTTGAGCGAGTTTGACGAGGACCAGATTGTGACGGCCAGACGACTGGGTCAGAACATCTCCAGAACTGAAGCTCAGTGTCTGCCAAAAGTGCTCCAAGGAAGGAACAGTGGTGAACCGGCGACAGGGTCACGGGCGGCACGTGTGGAGCGAAGACTGACCCGTGTGGTTCGATCCAACAGACGAGCTCCAGAAGTTCATGCTGGTTCTGATAGAAAGCTGTCAGAACACACAGAGCTTCAGTTTGTTGAGTATGGAGCTGCAGATGAGACCAGTCAGTGTCCATGATGACCGCTGTCCACCTCCAACAGTGGACAGATCCCACAGAACACCTTCAGGGTCTGGAGGAGTCCATGCCTCGACGGGTCAGAGCTGTTTTGGCAGCAAAAGGCGGATCAACACAATAATGTTGTGCCTGATCAGGGTATATATATATATATAAGGAAACATTTTATAGATTTATTTTAAGCTTTGCAATCGAGCTCCGAGCCTGATGAAGAGTAAATGCATCACAGGCAGGTGTGTGTGAGGGCTGAAGCTTCACTGCAGGACGTGAGACTAAGAAACGTTCTGCAAAAAAAAACATTCTTTAACACGGCATGAATAAACCAAATATTATGAGAGTGCTTTTCTCCGGAGACTAAATAAAAAAAGAATATGACTTGCGTCGGCTGAGCTGAGCCGACACAAATGAAACAAATTCTTGCTTGCACACAAACAGGCATGTGAACACACACACACTCACACACAAACACACAAACACTCACACACACGGAGACGCAAGAGAGCTCGTGAAAAGACTCGCACAAACATAAACACAGCTGCGCGACACCAGAGCACGTATACAAACACACTCAGAGACATAAACAGCTTCAGTCCAGTGACACATCTACACTGCAATTCTGACCAGTTCTAGACCAAACAAAGACGGCCGCGCTGAGCTCCGGACGCCCACGTGACTGAAGGGATCGAGGTGTCGGGGAACGGCGTGATCGTCCGGCCGGGCTCAGGTCAGGGTGAGGAACACACTGTTACTCTACAAACCCTCTCGCCTTCAAAGCATCCAAAGTCTAAAATATTGAAATGCCTTCTCTGATGTTGCTCATGTTCTTCACACAAACACATGCAGTTGATTTGCTGTAGGCATATTAATGTATATAATCTGCTCCAATCCTGCTCCGACAGGCCAGTGTCCAGTTCAGCTCCAACCAACTATACATCTGATTTTGGAACATTAATGTGGAACAAAAGAAATGATCTGAATCCTCAGGTTCTCCACGGTTCCTTACCTGCTCCTCTCCTCATAATAGCTCGACTGAAAGATGTTACGCTCCCCTTTTATTTTCGTAAGCAATATTTGACCGTTTTATTTAGGCCACAAAGTGAAGACATCCCGCTCTATATCACAGTGTTTCTTATACGAGTTATATTTTGTAAAGTGAGTATCCATATATGTGACCCTGGACACACAAAACCAGGCGTTAGGGTCAATTTTGAAACATAAAACATCATCTTTACTTAATATCCTGATGATTTTTGGCTTAAGAGAAAAATCAGTCATTTTGACCCATACAATGTATTGTTGAATACAAATAAACCGTGTGAATTATGACTGCGTTTGTGCTCCAGGGTCACACACTGCTCATGTGTTGTATGGTGGAGCTGTGTTTGAGTAATCTATGATTCCTGGTGATTCCTGACTCGCTCGAGTCGATTCTGTCTGTAACTTTATTAATCGAGCACTTTCGGCTTCACCACAGACAGCTCCATCACACATCACATTAAAGGTAATGTTCCAACACGGACACTTTCCCAGCTCGATCCCAGGAATAAAAAAGGACAGCAGAACCTTTGAACTTTATTTTACAATTCTGTTTGGTAAATTTTACAACCAGGACACTCCTATAGTCACCTATTAACTTTCACTTCAATAAGCAAAACCTTCAGTCTTTAGTTTACAGTCAGATTTGTCAGAATGTAACCATTTACACTATCAAAAAATCTTTTCATGAACTTCTGAGCAATATTTCAGGTGAGGTTAGTTGAGTTTTCAATGAAATTGTTGGAGAGGAAAATTCACAATGATCCACAGCAGCACAGAGTTTAACAAAACACTTTATTTCATCTGATCCCGTCAAACCCGGTGTGAGTGTGTGTGGATGAGACGTACCTCGATGATGACGTCAGGAGCGCTGATGAGGCGCACCGGCTCGTCTTTGCTCTCGGTGTCGTAAGAGAGCGAGTACTCCATCCTGCCTCCGTACGCCAAGAGCTGCAGACGCAAACACACACACACACACACACACACACAGCAGCGAGGGTCAGCAAACGTGTCTGTTTTCAAGAAAAAGTCGAAAACAAGTTCAACACGCAGTGATTATTGATGAAGCCACACTCAAACACACACACACTCACACACACACACACACTCACACACACACACACACACACACACACACGTTGTGTTTTCATGGTTTATGGGGTCATTCCATAGGCGTAATGGTTTTTCTACTGTACAAACTGTACATTCTGCTCCCCCCCCACCCCCACCCCTAAACCTACCCATCACACAAAATGTTCTGCTATTTTACATTTTCAAAAAAGATCATTCTGTGTGATTTATAAGCTTGTTTCCTCATGGAGACCAACAAAATGTCCCACAAGATCAACATTTACTAGTATTACTATACCTGTGGGGACATTTGGTCCCCGTAACGTAGGGAATACCCACACACGCACACACACACACACACACACACACACACTCACACACACACTCACACACACACTCACACACACACTCACACACACACACACTCTCACAGTAACACACACACACGTTGTGTTTTCATGGTTTATGGGGTCATTCCATAGGCGTAATGGTTTTATACTGTACAAACTGTACATTCTGCCCCCCCCCACCCCTAAACCTACCCATCACACAAAATGTTCTGCTATTTTACATTTTCAAAAAAGATAATTCTGTATGATTTATAAGCTTGTTTCCTCATGGGGACCAACAAAATGTCCCACAAGATCAACATTTACTAGTATTACTATACCTGTGGGGACATTTGGTCCCCGTAACGTAGGGAATACCCACACACACACACACACACACACACTCACACACACACTCACACACACACTCACACACACGCACACACACACACTCACACACTCACACACACACACTCACACACTCACACACTCACACACACACTCTCACAGTAACACACACACACGTTGTGTTTTCATGGTTTATGGGGTCATTCCATAGGCGTAATGGTTTTTATACTGTACAAACTGTATATTCTGTCCCCCCCCCACCCCTAAACCTACCCATCACACAAAATGTTCTGCTATTTTACATTTTCAAAAAAGATAATTCTGTATGATTTATAAGCTTGTTTCCTCATGGGGACAAACAAAATGTCCCACAAGATCAACATTTACTAGTATTACTATACCTGTGGGAACATTTGGTCCCCGTAACGTAGGGAATACCCACCCACACACACACACACACACTCACACACACACTCACACACACACTCACACACACACACTCACACACTCACACACACACACACACTCTCACAGTAACACACACACACGTTGTGTTTTCATGGTTTATGGGGTCATTCCATAGGCGTAATGGTTTTATACTGTACAAACTGTATATTCTGCCCCCCCCCCACCCCTAAACCTACCCATCACACAAAATGTTCTGCTATTTTACATTTTCAAAAAAGATAATTCTGTATGATTTATAAGCTTGTTTCCTCATGGGGACCAACAAAATGTCCCCACAATGTCAACATTTACTAGTATTACTATACCTGTGGGAACATTTGGTCCCCGTAACGTAGGGAATACCCTCACACACTCACACACACAAACACACACACACACTCACACACACACACTCCTCTCTCCGAACAAAGCAGAGCACATTCTCCTCTCCGGGTCTTTCCTGTTATTGGGTAATGTTACGCTGCAGGGCAAATCAGTCCAGTTAAATCAGTCCAGCACACTGAGGGATGAACTGAAGCTTCGCTGGGGAGAACAACACTTCACCCCGTGTTTTTGCATCCATTCCTGGCTTTTTATTCACACACTCACGCCCACACACGCATACATACTCCTACACGCTCCTGCACTTCAACAGCAAACAAATCTCCCCAGATTCGGCTGGGTTTACCGCGGTGAGTAGAGGTCAGAGCTCATTTCTCCACACAGCCCAGACTCATACGGCATTCACATCGAGCTTCTCGAAGCAAACATCAAAATGTCCAGCTTGTTCCACTTTTATATGTTCTGACTGCTGTTGTCTAAAGGAAGGAGGGGAGACGTTTGTCTCCAGACCAACACGTGAAAAAACTATTGATTTTTCGGCACTGCGGCTGTCCGGCCAGCCAGAAATGACATTTGGGCGAACCGCCCAAGAAATGCCATATTTCACGCCAAAATCAATAGGAACAATAAGAAATGATGTTTCGCTTACACAAAACGAAGCCTATTTAAGGACCATTAAGATTTTTCTGTATTGTAACTATACTCCCAAATTCTCATTGGCGTAATGCAAGTTATACACAATTATATTATATATACACTACTATTCAGTAGTTTTTGGGGTCAGTAAGATTTCTTTTTAAGAAATGAGTACTTTTATTCATTAAGGATGCATTAAGTTGATCAAAATTGATGGAAAATGTTGATATTTCAATTAAATGTTGTCTTTTGAACTCTATATTCTATCAAAGAATCGTTAAAAACATTAAAAATCTCTCCATTCCCAAACGGTAGCGTAGGCTTATGTACAGAAACCGAATGAAACCTCATTTAAAGAACATGAAGATTTTCTGACATTACTTTTATTAACTATTAAGCAGATTTCCCCCACTTTAATATAATGTTTATATCATACTGGGTTAACAAACTCTGTTTCCTGTTCGCTCGACGTCTTCAGCTCAATCAGCAGACATGAATCACGCTCAGGTCAACACGTCATTCGTTCCGCTCGCTGAGGTCACTTAAAAACACACGTATTAATTCACCTAAATTTAGTCATTTAATAGGAATGTAATAATAACTTCCTCTTGCCATTAAAGGATTAGTTCAGAATTCAAATCTCCTGATCATTCACTCCTCATGTCATCTAAGATGTCTTTCTGTCTTCAGTGGAAAAGAAATGAAGAGGAAAACATTCCAGGATTGTTCTCCATATAGTGGACTTCAATGGGGTTCAACAGGTTGAAGGTTCAAATGTCAGTTTCAAAGGATCTACATGATCCAGACGAGGAATAAG
>CM076072.1:30865000-30867500 GCA_038088235.1 Zacco platypus
TTCATCTTTTGATTATTATTATTCCTCTAGTAATTATGTGTGATTTTTAATTTCAAACCAAATTTTAGGTTCATTTTAAGCCAGACATATATAGTAATTATTAATCAATAGTTGGGTTGAATAAAACTACCCAGCAGGTTGGGTCAAACAATCACTGGGTTTGTCCATTTTTAACCCAACTTGGGTTGTTTTTAACCCAGCATTTTGTGTCAATAGAGTCAAAATGACTTTGGTTTGGTTTGTGCACTAGTGAAACTTTGTTCTGTCTGTGTAGAATTGTAGGTTTTGACCATCTGATTTCTGATCTAAAGGCTGTCGGTTCTGAACGTCACTCCACCCGCTGAGAGATCCAGCTCGAACTTTTCTGACGGCGTGACAATCTCTCAAATGAACTTTTCCGTTCCCGTCACCAGACTGTGTTCTGACACTCTCATTTATTTCTGTATATTGCAGCTATCGGCGAGTTTGGCGTGCGAGCGCAGCACCTGGAGCGAGTCCATCCCGTCTGTGGGTGTAATTTACTGATGTTCCTTAATGTTCCATTTGCACTGGCGCTCTGCCTGAGCCCAGCCATTACTGAAGAGAGCCGAACGCTTGCCTCTATAATCTGACCATCACAGCCTCTTCACGAGGGCAACGCCAAACACACTTCACCTCCTCTCACTCTTCATCTGTTCATCCATCCATCCATCCGGAGTGCTGAGAGAAATCCTGCGAAACCCTTCTCAGGGATCTGTAGTCCTGCATTAAGGCCTGATTTCTTCTCTCCATTTTAAAGCATTGTTTGTTCGCACACTGAAGACTTGAACACGGGAAACTGATTCAGGCTGAAACAAATTTGTCAGCTGCTGATTTTCAGGATAACAGTAAAGTGTGAAGAGGCTTTCGAGCTGTTTCACTGACGCAGAATAAAGATCCTGTGTCTGACGCTGGGCCAGATCCGAGAGCCACTTTAACATCATGTTACGTGTTTCTACCCACAACTAGACAAACGACGGCTGTTGTTGCTTCCTTGGAGCTTCTGTTCTTTCCCAAAAACATCATTACCAAACTGTGCTCGCAAGTTCTGTCGTTACTAACGTGCAGTAGAATGAGTTTGAGTCTTTGGAACGACATCCTTCATCCGCCTGTGATTGGGAGCGTTTTTTGTGGACACAAATGGATCATGATCTTGGGCACAGTCAGCAAAAATCAAAAATCCTCTTGGATTTTTCCCATATTGTTAAAGCTTTGCTTTAGTTGGTGCTCTGTAACTTGAGAAGGAATCATCTGACGCTCTCACCTTAAAGGATTAGTTCAGAATCCAAATCTCCTGATAATTCACTCTCCTCATGTCATCCAAGATGTCTTTCTGTCTTCAGTGGAAAAGAAATGAAGAGGAAAACATTCCAGGATTTTTCTCCATATAGTGGACTTCACTGGGGTTCAACGGGTTGAAGGTCCAAATGTCAGTTTCAGTGCAGCTTCAAAGATCTACATGATCCAGACGAGGAATAAGAGTCTGATCAAGAGAAACCATCGCAAATTTTATTAAAAAAATAAACATTATATACTTTTTAACCACAAATGCTGGTCTTTCACCGCTCTGATGCTCCACACATCACGTCATCACGCTGGAAAGGTCACGGGACGAAATTCACGACACCGACATCCCTCACGCAGGTGACACGTCCACCTACACTGGAAAAGCTGAATCTTTGGCTCTACTACAAGTCTTATTGCATTCGCTGCTGTTGGAAAACAGATCCTTTTAAAATCCCATGACTACAAAATCAATCATTAGGGTCTTCAGGACTCCCACCTTCCATCTTGACAGGAAGAAGAGGCCGTTCAGAGTCTTATTCACTGTCCACAGCAGTGTTTTTCCTCACTGAATGACTGGACTCTGGAAATCTACCACCAACGCTTTTGTCCTGTAGATGTTCAGCAGGGAAATAAAAGTCTCTAACACCCAGTGGGTGGTTCTGTCAGGCTTCCAGCGCTGTGGATCTTCTTTAGCTTCTACCTGAAGCCTCGTTAAGCCAGATGGCTGAAGGGCTGCTTCTCGAGACATGTTCATCGAACCCTTTCTCCCAGTTCCTCTGCACTGGCAGCTTATTTTTTGGAAATGGTACCTGATCTCCGTCCACTCCAAACATCATTGTTCCTTGATCAACTCATCATTGCAGTCTTTTTCACCTCTCAAAGGGAAATAAAGGCCTCTTCTTTCATCCTTTAGATCTTCACAGGCCTTTTATTGAAGCACATTATCCATTTTGGGAACTTTTTGATGTTTTCATCCTCTGTATCTTTCTGTCACCAAGTCCTGGTGGTGACAGGATTACTGTGCAGGAATATGGCACACCGGAACGGCCCAGAGATCACAAAACCAACCCAGTTTTTGTCTCAGAATATCTGTAAGAATGTCTTCTGGAGCTCGTCTGTTTTCATTTCTATTCATTGAGATGACAGAATGATGGTCTTTCTGATTCAGTGCCCTCTTACGTAATTGGTTTTCTTG
>CM076072.1:30872500-30890000 GCA_038088235.1 Zacco platypus
CTCAAACGCCACTGTAAAACAAACTGTGAAAGAAAAGACATGTATGTATGGGTCAAAGGGTTTTCAAGCATCAAAACAATAAGTGAAATACAGCTTTGAATTGTGGTTGTTTTTCAATAAATCACAACGGGTCCTGTTTCATTTGTTTGTTTGATCTGGTCTTTTGTTTATCTGTTTCTTTCTTCCCCTGTCCTGTCAGTTGTCACATGTTCCTTGTTTTGAGTCTAGTTCTGTCATGTGATCTTTGTTTTGTTTGTCAGCTGTGTCTCGTTAGTCATTATGTCCGTCACCTGTGCCTTGCTCGTTATCCTCTTGTGTTCCTCAGTATATATTCCCTCTGTGTCAGTTCAGTCCTCGTCCGTTGTTAACGTTTCGTGTGTGGATTTCCTTGCCTGTATCCCATGATTATTATTGTTATTAAAACTACTTTATATTCAAGTCTTCCTGTTCCGTGCGTTCCTACCTACACCACAACGTGACAGTTTGTTTTCTAGGCAAAAATTAAATAAACTAAATTTTGTTCATGATTTACAGAAGGCACCCACTAAAATATCATTCAGTTCTATTTATGCCATATTAAAGACCCCAAATGTTAATTACTTGTAATTTTACATTTTTAAACTTTGCTACTATTCCAGGTTTTGCCCGTTTGTCAGCAAGAATACTTTATGCAATAAAATGTAGTATGCTCACTTATTCTTTCATATATTTTAATACGTACAGATCAGAATATGTATGTTATATAAAACCACTTCTGTAAATGTCTATTGATGGAAATGTCTTTGACCCATATATACACACACAAGTAGAGGAGTTTGTGAAGTACTTTTTCCGCCCAAAGCTGCCAGTGTTTTTTAATACATGAATCTAAATAATGGATAGATCTGATGCAAGGGGTCTGTGGTAAATATTTCACTATTTTATGATGTGCATTTCCCAAAACTACACCTTTCAAGGTATTGACTGAGCATCGCCGTTGAGTCGAGCTGATTGTGAAGCTCAAACAAACAGATCAATGAACCGAAGGAAGCGCAGAGGCACAGGGTTCACCCAAAAATGAGACGTCTGTCATCTTTCACTCACCCTATTGTTGCTCCACACTCGCAAGATCTTCCAAACACAAATGAAGATATTTTTAAAGAAACTGACAGTCCACGATTTAAAAAGTTCATAAAGAGATTGTAAATCTAAGGCCTTCTTCTCCTAAATGCATCTTTTTCTCTATGTTTTGGCGAGACGATGGAGCTTTTTGAACTTGTTGATTGATTTGCGTTGTTGTGTGGACAGCAGTGATTGGTGGGAAAATGATCGTGCCAGAATAGCGAGAGAGCTTTATTATGTCTTCTCTCTCAGTATCATCCTGTAAGCTTTTATTATTTTTAAGAAGCGGTTTAGTTCTCGAGTTGTGCAGCACGTTTGAGCTTCAGTGAGGTTTGTTTTCACTCGTCGAGCTTCTGATTGTGATCAATGTTTATATGTGAATAAAAGCCTAAATTCGTTCTGTTCGTCATATAAAACGATCCAGTCTCTTCAGAAAATTTGGACTAAACCGCTCGATTCATACGAATGAGTTTCATTGTGAACTTTTTGAAGCGTAGACAGCGGTAGTTGTGTGGACTGTCAAGATTTCATCAAAAAGATCTTGTGTTTTGAAGATGAACGAATGTCTTACGGCTTTGGAAAGACATGGGGTTGAGTAACTGATCATGATTTTTCCATTTTGCTTAAACTCTCAGGGAAAGTCATCTTACTAAACTCACAACACACTTTACACACGAGAACGACACACATCACCTTCAAATTAGCCTTTAAATTAGCCAGCTTATGCCTCTCAGACTACAAAAAGACTTTGAATGAAATAATTTGGGTACATTTATCCAAATTGCTCAATGCACGTGAGAAACATAATCCTGCATTTCATAACGCAACTCTTCTTTGATGGAAACAGGTCAATCAGCGAGTTAATGAGTTTGTTGGAGGAAGTGGGCGGGTGGAGGCGTGTGATACGGTGTCTTTGAGGGAAAGAGCGGACCGATTTGTTAATTACTGTGTGATTTTAATTAAAACCCATCTGTCTGAGGAGGAGAGGCTCGTAATAGACGAGGCGGCCCGGGCAGCGTCAGCTCCGACCGTCCACACACACAAACACGCGTGCGGCGCACTCTCTCCGGTGTCACGCACCCGTCTGGTGACGATGGGGTCGATGTCTTGGGGGTCATTGAGGGCGAGGGTCATGAGGTCGGCGTTCAGGGTGCGGATCCTCTGGAACTGCAGGCGGATATAGCGTGCCGAGGTGAAGTTGAGTAACGTGGGCGATGGATCGTCCGCGCTGGGACGGCCGTTTATTAGTGAGGTGTGAATCTGAAAGAGAACAACAAATCATTGAATCATTCCCTCAACTGTTGATCCTGTGTCTTTGTTGGTGGGGATAAAAATAGACAAAAACACTCTAAAATGTACATTAACACTTATCCAAAGCGACTTACAAGGGGAGCAATTAGGGGTTTCGTGTCTTGCTCAAGGGCACTTTAGTCATGGTATCAAAGGTGGAGAGAGTGCTGTTCATTCACAATCCCCACCGGCGTGGGAATCGAACCAGCAACCTTCAGATTACAAGCCCGACTCCCTCACCATTAGGCCATGACTACCTACCATTATTTTATATAATATAATATAATATAATATAATATAATATAATATAATATAATATAATATAATATAATATAATATAATATAATATAATATAATATAATATATAGCCATATATATATGGCTGATTTGAAGATTGTAACCTATAAATGGTTTGTATTTCCTGTATATTTTCTAAGGCAGTGATGTGACTATTTTAAGATCGTTTAGCCTTTTCTAATCATGTCCCAGCAAGCAAGTCCCACAAAGGTCATCAAATTATGTAGCATTCTGAAAAAAAGCAAAAATGTTTAAAAATTCTAAATGTAAAACAGAATATAAACTAATAAACAAATAAAAACAGTTAATTATTGCGATCTATTGACAACCATAGTGTTAATGCAAACGCAGCTCAAGGAAGTGTGTGTGTGTGTGAGTGTGTGTGTGTGTGAGTGTGTGTGTGTGTGTGTGTGTGTGTGTGTGTGTGTGTGTGTGTGTGTGTGTGTGTGTGTGTGTGCAGTACTGGGCTGTTTTTCTTGGGTTAATGATGTGTGCTAATTAGTGCTGTGTGAGTTTATGATGTCTGTTTTTAAAGGAGATAGAGTGACATTTGAGTCCAGGCTTGATCTCCCCACCCACCTCCCTCATTAGTACGACTCACACACACACACACACACACACATGCAATACAGTTCAATATAGTCCTATGATCTGACAGCTGTAAATCTGACTTTCAGAAAACACACACACATTAAAACTGCTGCTGCAGGAGAACTTCCATCTCATCTATCATGGCTGTGTGGGCGTTCATGTCAGGCCGCTATTAGCTGCTGGACGAGCTGTGTGGGGAAGTTAACCGCTGAAATAATGCAAACATGCATAATTCTACATGTTTTTGGTTTGTATGTAAATTTGCTCTGATATCTGTGTAAATGAGTGTGTGTGTTATTGTGTGATTGAGTGGGCTCTGAATGAGAGGGACACATGCCTTTGTCTACAGTGTGTGTGTGTGGTTCTGAATATATTTCTTTATTATTTATAATTTAAGAATTACATCTGACGAGGTAACTTAAGATGCAGGTTTTCTGTCGAATTCATTCAAATGCATTACCATCATTTAACCCATTTACCTTCATGATATTTGAAACTCATAAGTGTATATTATATACATTTCACGTCCAGTTATTTATTCGGTAAGTAGTCATGTGATGAATGTGATAATGTATGTTGAGTGACAGGTCAGAGAAGGTGGTGAAATGGCAGCGCAGAGAGGGTCGTATAAACCATTTGAGTGAAACTTTTTGGACTTCTACTTTGGACACAGTATCCCCTAACTGTCTTCATGAAGAGTTTAACATTTGTCCTTTTTATTTACTTATAGCTTTAATCATTTGTGATATTCTGTTTGGGTGCAGGATTTTCATAATTTGTTGTAAGAAATGGATCTCCGGTTTGAACACTTTCCTCATTTTGTCTGCGTGAGATTCTCCAGCTTTGTTGTTGTTGAGCTGTTAAAGCTCCGCCCTCTTCTGGAGCAGCAGCTCATTTGCATTTAAAGGGACACACACAAATTTAACAAGCGATAATAAATGATCTGTGGGGGATTTTGAGCTGAAACTTCACACACACATTCTGGAGACACCAGAGACTGATATTACATCTTGTCCCCTTTAACGACTAGTTGTTCAGTTTGGCTCAGACACTGATGCGTTTGTCACTCGTGTAAATGACTGAACTGTGTGTGTATAGAACAGGATTGAGCACTAAAAGGTGAATTGACAACCTAATTTATCTGCAGTGTGTGCATGGCCATTGTATGTTTCTATAAATGTTTTTTTAAATCACGTGATGTCGTCATACTCGCGTGTCATGTGATGTAATACTCTGGTGTAGTTTTGAATGGTTTGACGGTCTGATGAAGAGCCATATGGCTCGAAGTGTCACTTTTGACGAGTACATGCAACTCTTTTTTAATTCATGAAGCTGTGACGTGCCAACTTTATCCTTCCTGTGATGTTTTTTCTGTGTTTGAGCCCCTGACTGAAGCTTTCTGCCAGCTGGAAGTGTGCACTTTTTGTCTAATTCATGGTAAAATGGGAATGAAAATCTAAATGATTAAACCTTGATTAACATAATAATGAATTTAAAGGCAAGAAGTCAAATGATAAAATAGTACAGGACCCCTGCAGAAGACATTAAATCCTTCTCATTTCGCTGCTTAATTCTGTTGACCCACGATTGCAGGTGTTTCTCACCTCGCCGTTCTCCAGAGGATGGATCTTCGAGTAGAAGGAGGTGCAGATGACCTCGTCGTCACGCGTGTAGGACGGCGGGCCTGTTCTAGGGATGATGTCGAAGCGTGTGATGCACTCCGTGTCTGTTATAGCGTAATACTGCCAAGGCATGAATGTTTCGCCGTCCAGAGAACGTTCCAGAATCCAGTTTCCAGGCCGAGGCGAGTTTGCGGCCTTCAGGATCACATAAGCGATCTGGAAGATCTGAATGTGGAGAAGAACATATACTTAAATGTATATACACACTGTTTATATTTCAGCCCTGGCATTTTTTGAATAAGAGTCCAACACAAAACACCATTACACAAAGATAAATATGATACGTGTTAAAGCTCTCTCTCATAATGGATGAGCATAAATGAAACAGAAGATCTGAGGAAGAAAAGTATAACTTGATTCCCATGATTCCAGTCTTTATTCAGCAGCAAAAGACTCGAGGCACACACACACACACACACACACACACTGAATGAGGACGGTGTGACACGTTAAACACCTGACAGGTTCTCGGCGGCCTTCAGAAAGCTTCGGGGCGCAGTGACATTCCAGCTTACCTGAAGAGCTGACCTGAATAAGAGGAGAACATGAGAAACGGAGGGAAAGAAGCTCGGCTGAAGTCTCTATTCATTTCTGTTACCTTTTCAGCTAACGCTGCCCCATGAGAAACACACACACTCTTTCATCTGCAGCAGATAACAGGCTCACGTTACCGCCTCTCACAGCAGAGCTCCGCTTCACGCAGCACAATGCCGTTCTGTGCTCAGAGAGAGGCGAGGCGGAGCGACGCGAGGACAATCGTCTGAATAAACTACGAGAGACAAAGGGAACCGAAGGCCACACCAGTCACACATGTGTGTGGACAGTGTTCGTGGAGACAGCATCATCAGCTGCCCTCAGGTGTTCATTTACCGCAGCGCTCCTCACGAACACAGGCCGCAGATTTCGTAGAACACAAACAACCCTTCCTGCAGTTTATGACAGAGAGAAATAGAGCTAACAATAACCCACAACCTGTCAGGAATGGCACGAATCAAACACAGATGTGACTGTGTGCGCTGGCCTCGAGACCCTGCCTCCTACACACACACACACACACACACACACACACACACACGCTCACGCTCACAGATGACAGTGTATTCTCTGCGTGTCACATCTCTTCTGTCAAAGATTATTCTCAGAGGCTTCAATAACTTTCAGTTCAGATGAACAAACTCCAGCAAACGTTTAATAACTGAAGAGCCAGAAGGGTAAACACTTGGGAGAGAACGTGTTGTTTTTCCATGGTCTAATTTTTCTGATTTCGTACTGAATCCGGCATCATGTTTCATGATTTGACTCAAGTCCAACTCAAGCTTATGCTAAAATATAAATAATAATAATAATAATTAACCCTTGTGTTTAGATTTTCAAGTTGTTGGAAATACTGTTTTTTTTCTTGATATTTTGTGACTTTTTCTCATTTATCATCATGAACACGCATGTAAAGTTTCAACTGGTGTTTTTTGACGTATACAAACAAAATGACTGTTGCGTTCGCGACGTTCGCCGGGTCAATTTGACCCGCATATTTTAACGCTCTAAAGCAACTGACCCAAAATAATAACATTTCTTGGTTATATTTTTTTTTTGTTTTTTTACTACCTTATGAATCTAAAAAATGAGGTTTTCCACACTTACTTCAATACAGAAAAATGTTTTAATGTGTGAAGCTCTCTAGCTCTTGACTTTATGAAATGAGTTTACAAAACAGCCAGCTTAGGAAAAGTACATATTTTCATTATTCAGCTACATTTAATTGTTCAGTTATGATGTTCTAAAAAAAAAAAAACAGTTAAAAAAAATGTATTTAAAAATGTACTGTTTATTTTCAAATTTTGTCAAATCAAATCAGTTTTAAAAAATGGTTAAAAAGCATTTTCATTAAATCATATCTTCAGATATATATTTTTTGGAATATTGGACAAATGTTGATATTAAAAGTTTACAGTTTGTACATGAATCTCTGTTGTTTTTCATAGTGTGATTTTTGAGGAATTGTATTGAATCCAATTAGGGTCAATTTGACCCGCTCCATAACGAGTGGACACAGAAATCCAACAGCGCATTAAGGGTTAAAAAGAAAAAGTCTAAGGTCCAATTCTCACTATTAACTAGTTGCTTATTATCACACATATTACTAGGATATTGGCTGTTAATTAGTTCTTATGAATGCATGACCTCAATCCACCCACACCTAAACTTAACAACCACCTTACTAACTATTAGTAAGCAGTGATTAGGAGTTCTTGAGGCAGAAGATATAGTTAATAGTGAGAATTGGACCATAAACTAAAGTGTTAAACTGAAAAATCAGATCTTTTTTTTTTTCTGGACCGTTTTCTGACAAGACTACGATGAGGTTTGAGACACTTTCAATGAACAAATATTTTCCATACGAAGTAAAACGTTGCTTAATTAGTTGAGTTCATTAACACAGTAATGTAACGAGTGAACGGAACACCTGCTCCTCCAGACTCGTCCATGATTTACCAATGATAATGAATAACGAACCAGAAAATATCATACTTTGCTGGTCTTGCGAGCGAAAGAGAGAAACCGTGGAAGTAAACTTCATCTGCTCCGGCGAACAGCGTTCGAATAGTTGTGTTGTTTATTACTTTTGAGACAGTAATTAGAGCAAATAAAATGTGTAACTAGTCAGCGAAGACGGTCCACATCCACACAGCGGTTCATATCCGTCCTCTCGTGCTGAAGTCTTCAGAGCTGTGTTCAAGTGTGTTCTGTTTCTATGAGGCTATTCTGGCTCATTCCTCCAGGTATTTGCTCTAGTTTAGCTTACACTTACCGTCGAGCACAATTATTTTACTAATGCCTTCGACTCTCAAACGGACAGAGATCAGATGTTTGCTTGAGTCATTTGCTCCTATTTGTCCTCATGAGTGTGTGCACCAGTCATTCTTCCCAACCAGATGTAGGACAGCTTCACTGTGGAGATGGGATTTGAGGCAGGAGGTACAAACTGAAGCTGATGCTTGTAACATGACTAACTTTGGCTGTAGTTTATCTACTTCAGATTTGAGTAGCCTATTTTTAAAGTCTCCAGTTCTTTTAGTGGTTCTGCTGCTTGATTTCACAAACTAGCTTTTCTTTTAATGTATTGTTGTGATCATAAACACCCTGGTTAGTAGCACAACTAGTTTTACTGTTTAAAGCACTTTGTTAGTCTTATTGACCTGATGAATTGAAGTCTCGCACATTCATAGAAAAAAGCGAAATAAGCTTGATGAGTCTGTTTTAATCTCATCTAATCACAGGAACGGTCAATGTAATGCCTTCTGCTTTTATAAGGTTGTTTTGGAGCTCTAGTTGTCCGCATCTAAACTCTGTAGTTCCTTTAAAGGGGTCATGACTTGAGAAATTCACTTTTCCTTGAGCTTTTGATATCTATGAGGACATCATACTGTGAGAATATCCTGCAAGTTTCAGAACTGAAAACTTCCTTGTTAGTGCAATAAAATCTTTTATTGACTCCAGCGACTGATCCTGGAATGTGTCAATCTATAGGTGAAACTCCGCCTCCTCAGAAGAAATCAACGCCCACTTCATCATCGCAGCATTAGCCCCGCCCACCGGTGTGAGAAGAGCGATACAGGACTAAAACAACATTACCTTTCTAACGATCATAATGCTAATATAGTTATTTATTTTCAACAATGTGAATGTCTCAGATGAGCCTCATTTATTGTATTTCACTGTGGATTCTTTGGTAAATCAATCGCATTTCGACGCAGGATTTACAAACAGTCGTTTTCGATATGGACTGGACAGTAACGCAACAACATGTGAGTAACTGTTCATTCTAATGCCTGATCTGAGATGATTCATGGACGGTCAGATGTTCTCTGTGTGTCAGTAAATCAAACCAGTGACTAAACGCTCAACTTCACGATGTTTCTCTTAGTAGGATGAAAATAATCTGTTATTTCAACTCTGATTAAATTATATATATATAAATAAGTGATCAAAGAACGCTCCCTTTACAGTCACTGGAGCTGTCAATCAAACAGATAAACATTTTATCTAACAAATCTCTTATTTACATCACGTTTGCACTGTTAGTTATGATGAAAGCATTCGTTAGTGTGCAAAAATTGAGCATCAATGTCGAGATCACTGCTTTCATGAGCTCCACAACACGACTGTGATCGACTACAATGATCATCACTGCAACCTTTCATGCCACGATCTCAATATAATGTTATAATCAACAGTTTTCACGATTAGTTCAGCTTGAGAGCTGTAATAGTAAAAACTGCCAACAGTTCTCGAGAGAGTAATACAACGCTATTTCATATGGAAAGATGTCAGCCAATCACAGCAGTGGGCGTTTACACTGAAGTCTCACAGAAGACACGCCCCTTAAAACAGAGCGTTCAAATCAGAGGCTAAAATCAGGGAAGGAAAAATGCCTTTTATTTCTAAATTGTGACCATTTTTGACGTAAAAAGCATACTAACATTATAAGTGCACCCCAGGAAACATTATAAAACAATAAAACCGTTCATGACCCCTTTAAAGTGAAGACTGGCTTTCCTCTCAAGTCTCTGTCGTTTCTGCAGAGATTTCTGTGTTCAAAGTCACGTAGGTGGTTTGATTTCCACTTCCTGATAATTGAACCAAATGAGACATCCAAACATCTGGATATTGTTCTGTATTCTTTTTCCATTTCAGCATTTGTTTAACTTAGGGATTTTATTTTCACCATTTGCTCTCTTACTCTGGGAATTTTATCCAGAAAATATTTAAATGATTCACAGACCATTACTTCTGTAAACAACATTTAGCCATTTTTTATATTACTTTAATTTTGATTCATTTTTTTCCATGAAAAAAAACAAAAGCGCAATTATCAAGCAAGATTTGCAGATGATCCTTCAGTAAACTCTGACCTTTTTCCTTACCGTTACTGTTCAGAGACGCACATCCAACAGGAATTTCCATGAATATTTTCTGTAAAATGTGCTCATAAAATGGTAAAAGTGATTGCGTGTGTGTGTGTGTGTGTTTATGGAGGGCTTTAGTATGATTATTCACATTTCTAAAGAGTATTGAGGTCAGGTGAACATCTGCAGTGACTGGAACATCACACACACACACACACACACACACACTCACACACACACACACACACTCACACACACACACACACACACACACACACACACACACACACACACACACACAATCATTAGACTGCAGTGAAAAACAAAATGTGCAGATGTGTGCAAGGCTAGAACACGAGGAAAACCTGGCCAGTTCAAGCAGACTCTTCTGGTGAAGCGCATGTGTGCAAAACATCTAAAACTGCGTGTGCATATCAGCCTGCTGTTTATAAATAAGCGCTTAATTGAACCGAATCGATTTCCTCCGTTCAGACAGCTTAGCTCTAGTGCTGAGCGCTGAACGAGAGACGCTGATGTGTTAGCGCACGTTTGTCATGGTGACGACAGGTTGTCAGGCAGTGAGTGATGGTGAGATGGCAGTCGTGGCCCGGCGCTGTACGTGTGATTGCCGTCAGTAATTACACACCCTCTCGTCTGATTTATTAACTCTAAATGTCCTCTACAGCCCCTCTAATGAATACTCAAACCCTGTCACACTCATTCGTCTCTCCTCTCTCTCTGTGCTTCACTCATTGTCATATTCTTCAGTTCAGGAATTAAAGGGACGGATCACCCTTAAATGAACATGCTGTCATTGTTTATCACGCTCGTGCTGTGTGACCTTCTTCCCTCAATGTTTTATGTTTTTGAGAGTCTTGCAGCATTTATTTGATGAAAAATACAGTTATATCTTATGTTATATCTGACATAAACCCTACAGAATCCCGCTACATGTATCCCATTTTCATTTTTCTCATCGCTTCTATTTTTTGACATCGTTTTGCCTCCCATCTATTAATTTGCAGGTCGCTCCTCGTTGTGACCGACCTGCACCCGCTGTCATCTGTTCCTGCATTAATTGCGTGTCTGTAGGTGTTTGTGTAATTTCCTGCGGTTGGGCGGCAGAGCTCGCGCTGCCCTCAGATCATCATCTAATAAGGGCTGATGGGAGCGTTCTGCCCACACACCACTGGAGTCATTCAACTCACTGCATTTCACTGTTAACCTGCCACTGCACACACACACTCTCTCACACACACACACACACTCACACACACACACACTCACACACAAACTCTCACACACAAACTCTCACACACACACACACGCACACATACACACACACACACACTCACACACTCACACACACACCCACACACACACACACACACACACACACACTCACACACACACACACACTCACACACTCACACACACACGCACGCACGCGCACACACACACACACACACACTCACACACTCACACACACACACACACACACACACACACACTCACACACTCACACACACACACACACACACACACATATATGCTTTTCAAGACTGCAGCGCGTCACGACATTATTCCTCATAATCATTAAAAATAAATAAAAGGAAGGAATGATAGTTGAAGTGTTCTTGGACTGTAGTCTTTATGGCAGATTGTTATGGGTTTGTGTCTGTTTTGAACATTGATACTTCGTTGTAACTGCATGGAAAACAGTGTCTATGATTCTTAAGACTGTTCTGCAGGAGGAGGAGCGTGAAATGAAATTATGACAGAATTATCAGCTATCCCTTTAAGAGCTTTTCATAAATACCTAAATATTTCAGACATTCATCTAAATTATTTAAGTTTCACACCAAAGATGAAAACCATAACTCTAACGTTTTAATAATTATTCTAATTCGACACTAAAAAAATTAGTTAAAAACAACCCAAGTTGGGTTGAATATGGACAAACCCAGAGATTGTGTTGCTTTAACTCAGTGATTGGGTTAAATGTTTGACCCAACCTGCTGGGTAGTTTTATTTAACGCAACTATTGTTTAAAAATTACTGTATTGTTGCTTAAAATGAACCCAAAATAGGTTGGAAATGAACATTTATTTCAATGTTTAATAAATAATAATTAAAAATAAACATTTATTAAATTGCTTATTAATAAATATATAGGTTGCCTCTAGTAATTATGTGTCTGATTGTTAATTTCAAACTTATTTTGGGGTCATTTTAAGTCATTTTTAAACTATAGTTGAGTGAAATAAAAGCACCCAGTTTAACCCAACCGCTGGGTTTGTCCATATTCAACCCAACTCAGGCTGTTTTTAACCCAGTATTTATTTGAGCGTATGAGAATAATGAATCCACAACTATAACGATAATGACACTTTCACTGGAATCACTTTCGTAACTTTTTTTTTTCCAGCTAATGAACGATAAAAGTGTTGACAGCCAATCAGAATCCACCCTGCACTGTGAAACCGGCAAAACACAGTAAAAATGATACAGTAAAATACTGTTAAATTTACAGTTTCTGGACGTGAAAAAGAAGTTGTATAATCCTGATTTCATTGAAATAACTAGTTTTTTCTACATTTTATGTTACATCTAATGTTGTTAAATGATGTGTCGTGTGTGTAACCAGTGTGAGTAACTCTATATGTGTGTATGATGTGTGTATGATGTGTGTATGATGTGTGTATGATGTGTGTATGATGCGTCTCATCATGTGACTCCAGTCACCATGTGTTATTGGTGGTCAGAGGAAAAGAGATGTTAGTACTTCAGTTAATGAAATGTTTTTTGTTTTTGTTCTTTACTGTAAATTTAAGTTAAATCTGTCAACGGCAAGCACAGCTGCAGTTTTTCTGTTTGTTTGTTTTACAGCGGCTCGATGGTGTGAATATTCACCTGCTGCAGGTCCAGAGTCACCGTGACGTAGTGATAGTCCATCCCGTTCATGATGCTCGGGCTCTGCCACCATCTGTTGGTGCCGTCGATGGCGTACTCGATGGGATGCCGCTCTACACACACCAGACAGTCATGAGAGAGGAGAGAGGAGGTGCTCAACTTTAACACTGTAAAGTCTGACATTAAACCTTCAGACAAAAATTAAATATTTAATATGTGCTTTTTTGGTGAGTATTATATTTGAAACATTTATGGCTCATAATGTCTGATTTAGTGAGAAAATGAAGGAAAAACAGGTCAGTTTTATTCAGAGGCCCAAACAAAAATAATCAATTCGGTGCAGATGATGATATTCTTGTAACGTAAGATCATTTTAAAAGTACAGCAGATACTTACATAAAATGCATATGAATATCAGCATCTGCCAATGATCGTGATGGACAGATGAACTAATAAAACTAATAGATCATGATTTTTTATAATAAATACTATCTGGATGATCAAGTAAACCTGCTTCAGTCCAGCTCAAATATTACCAACAGCATCAAAGTTATTCTTGCGTTTTCTTGACTCGTGAGTTATTTACACGGGTGTGTTCTGAAGATGAAGCAGATTGAGTAAAACACGAGTACATCACAGAGAGACACCAGAGACTTTCTGATCCACCTTTAAGAGGTCAGTGAATTATTACTCATTATTTGAATGTAATTTCATTCTAATAAATGGTGTTTTTGGGCTGGAAGCGTAGCGTGTCTTCACAGCACATCCAGCTCTTTTATCTGAAGAGATCAAGAGAGATTTGATTCGTCGTGACACGAGCAGCGTTACACCTCATATTAAACCTCGACAGGACACGACGGGACTTAATAACGTGTCTCCGCTGGCTTTTACCTTCGCCAGACGACCGGGGCTGAATAAAAGCGTCTTTTGAAATAAAGCTATCTGCTCTAATGAGGGATGAGCTTTATAAGCGCTGAAATACTCACATTTATCTCCTGTGAAAGCAAACTTTATGAGACTAACTCCAATCTTTCTTTACAGCCAGATCCTTAATCAGGCAAAGATGATTAAAGTTGTCCACTTAATCATTTATTTGACTGCATATATTCTTTTCTAATTTATGAGCGAGATCTGGGTTTCATTTAAAAGAACTCCCCCGCTGGTTAAGTCACATCTCTCTCTCTTTCTCTAATTTTCTCTAATTACATGTTATATTAACGACTGTGTGTCGGGGAGTGTGTGAGGTGTGGATGACAGACCGTTCTTCATTAAGAGCGATCAAACACCTCGTGCACTTCAGAAACCTGAATCCGCTGCTCTGACTGAAGCCTCACCGGCTCATATTTCACCGCAAAATAAGGAAAAATAAGTGCATTTCACACTTCTATGGACCGATAAAGAAGAACTTGACCCTAAAATGAGATTTCTGTCATGAATTCTCCCTCATGTGGTTCCACTCCTTCGTTCATCTTCAGAACACAATGAAGATGTTTTTGATGAGGTTTATGACTCCATAGATCAATATAATCAACACTTTCAAGCTCCAGAAAGGAAGTGAAGACTAAACGACGCATGCGTGTGACGAACCAGAGCAAGAATGCGATCTAGGTTTAATTACAGCAGATACTCATAAAATCTTTTCTCTAATGCATATACAGGGTTGAGGAGTAACGAAATACAAGTAACTTAGTCACGTATTTAAAATACAAAATGTGAGTCACTGTATTTCATTACAGTTTCATTTTAAATGGGTGGTAATCAGATTACAGTTACATCTGAAAAGTGTTTTAGATTACCAAAGTGATTACTTTGAGTTTTAATGTCATTTAAACAGCGATTGGTGATTCTCTGACTCTGACCGTCTGAAAAAGAGTTAAGTTTCATGTTTTCCACTGTTTTCATGTTTTGTGAGTCATTTTATAATTCACTCGTCACTGCAACTTTTTCTCTCAATTTGTTTTTTCCCTCACAATTGTGAGTTTGTATTTCACAATTCTGACTTCTTTTTCTCAGAATCACGAGATTTAAGTTATAAAGTCAGAATTATGAGATATAAACTTGCAATACTGACTTTTTTTCTTGCAAGTGTGAATTTAGTATGTGAGTTTATATCTCATAATTCTGACTTTTCTCAATATTGTGAGTTTATATCTCATAATTCTGACTTTTCTCAATATTGTGAGTTTATATCTCATAATTCTGACTTTTCTCAATATTGTGAGTTTATATCTCATAATTCTGACTTTTCTCAATATTGTGAGTTTATATCTCATAATTCTGACTTTATAACTCACAATTGCAACTTTATATCACACAATTCTGAGATAAAAACTCTCAATGACCTTTTTTGTGTTTGTTCCACACTTATTAGTATTCCAAAGTATTCTAAAGTATTTAGATTAAGTTACTAAACTTGAGTAATGTAACGAAATACGTTACAAATGACTTTTTAAAGCATGTATTTTGTAATCTGTAGTGAAATACATTTTAAAAGTAACCGACCCAGCCCTGATCATAATATTGCATTTTTGGAGGCTTCTCAAACAGCAACGCTTTGAAGTGACTCTGACTGACGGAATGTGATTATAATAAATAATAAAATCACAATTAATAAGAAACTTCAAATATTAAAACACACCATCTGCTGTACGTTCCAGCACACCACGCAGCTCTGAAGTGTGTATCGAGTCAAGTGGTCATCTATTAATCACATCTTATGGCCGTATGACACTGAACCGGAATAACGTGATTATAGATATGATTCTGGATATGATGTGTGATGATGATGATGGCAGTAATGCGGACAGCGATTCTTTGTTATAACTTACAAACAGCTCACATAACACCAGACGTATTGAACACATTCTTAAAAAGTGACTGATTTCAACACATTTATTCATTAATTAATTCTGACAACATCTTATAAAAATGCCCACTTATCATAAACGACTGCAGGCTTTATGTTTAACATATTTAATACGTCAATCCGCGCAGTCACAGGTTGTGTTTCTGGTGTTGGGTGTATCGGGTCCTAATCCACACACACGGACGTGGTGTTTGTCTCGTGTATAAGCCTTTCCAAGCCTCTCCGGCACATCAGTGACTCCTGACCGCACTGACTCTGGTGAGAGGATGTTGGGCTTGTGCTGGAAATAAAGCTCCTCTAACTGAGGAATCAGCACAAAAGATGGCCAGTACATATTATTTCTGCTATTTGCCAATTAAAGGTATTTTTCTCCCTGTCATGTCCTCACACATCACTTCTTGGATGGTTTTGAGTCAGACTTCGTTCAACGACACACAATAAGAATCATTCGTTTCCCAAAAGCATCGGCGGTCGCGAGTCCTGTTGGAAACGATGGGAAGCGGTCGCTTTTAGGAAACCGATGGATTCAGTATGGTCTGTAAATGAACTGTAAATAACATTTCTGTTGATTAAAAACACACTTCCTATTCTTTCAAAGAGGCGTGTGAAGTGAACTCAGTCCATGTGTGTTACATGAGCGCCGGTGTGATTTATGAGCAGAAACAGCCTTTGATTACAGCATATCGAATGGATTATTCATAGCATGAGAGCAGTGTGTGTGTGTGTGTGTGTGTGTGTGTGTGTGTGTGTGTGTGTGTGTGTGTGTGTGTGTGTGTGTGTGTGAGTGTGTGTGTGTGTGTTTGTACCGTAATCATGATCACTCTTCAGGTTGCAGGTCCTACACTGAGGGTTTTTCACGGGCCGTCCTGGAACATGCTCCACTAGTTTGCAGTACATTTCTGGTCCTGTTTCTCCACACGTGGCGTTGGTCTTGATCTCTGCCATCGAGGCCAGGTTCAGTACAGCTGGGAACAGACCTGTACACACACACACACACACACACACACACACACACACACACACTCTGTTAGATGATGATCACTTCTGGCCCAACAGCAAATAACTACATAAAATCCCATGTAGAGAACCACATATAGCAGAGCTGAACTTGTTCTGGCACACAGGTTCTCTTGGCATTCCCATTCATCTCCTCATTTTTGCATGAAAATAAAAACAATACATAATAATAATTCAGAACAGTGGGCCAGTGTTTGACCTGCGGCTCTACAGTCTGATGCAACACCTCGATCGGGATTTTAATGGATTTTTAAAAAATGTTTTAAAAATGAATAAGAAAAAAATATGGACCAAAGGTAATTTTTTACTGAATATGAAGTTTAATAATCTATAAACTATTCAAATTTATTCAATTATCAACACTCAAATAAATCGATTACGTGAGACTCTGTATCGTTCAACATTCCTTCTGATGTTCATTCGTGTTTATTTGCTGCTGTAACTAAAGAGGAAGAGATGATCAGTTCAACTATCAACACTTACATTTTTATAGCACTATGTGTCTCATCAGCTCATCAGAAGTTTGACACACACTTGTGGTCTTCACACCAACTTGAACACTTCAACTCATCATATAAAGACAGTGTCAAGAGCAAAGAGCGCATGTGTGGGTATTTCCACAGGCCTTGAGATCAATACTGCAGAACCGCTGATGAACTAAAGGAACTGTGGGAAAGTCTTATCAGAACAAACTTCATCATTTCAGTACGAGAGACGTTAAAGCTGCACTAATTCAGATTTAATGCACCTTGTTCTGTTTCATCAAAATAACACAGAAACAGGCGTGCTGCGAAACTCGAGCTGATCCTGCTTTCTGTCATTAATACTCCACGCAT
>CM076072.1:30897500-30952500 GCA_038088235.1 Zacco platypus
TTTTGTGTTTGTTCCACACTTATTAGTATTCCAAAGTATTCTAAAGTATTCAGATTAAGTTACTAAACTTGAGTAATGTAACGAAATACGGTACAAATTACTTTTTAAAGCATGTATTTTGTAATCTGTAGTGAAATACATTTTAAAAGTAACATACCCAGTCCTGGTTCTGTATAGTTAGTGGAGTCTAAAATGGCTGTTGAAATAAAGTGTGATCATGGGCAAAAGGCAACATTTGATCCTCTTTTTAAATGTTCAGCTGTATTTCGGTCGTCTCTCGACTCATCTTGATCAGAGTTTGATTCAGGAAGTTCTTCATCTCGGTCAAGGCTGCAGCTCCTGCAAACACACATCAGTCATCACAGCGCCGACACACACCGACATCAATCTCCCGGCCGGCGCTGAGGAGAGCTCCATCACGCCGGACACAGCAGAGCGTTCCACACAAACTCTCCGTCTGTGAAGCAGCTCATCTGATTTAGTGTTTCTCACGAGCGCCGACAGCTCAAGTATATTTCTGGCAAACAGGGTGCAAACTGGTGTTCTGTTACATCTTTATTTAATTAATATTAATATTTATGTTTTTGAAGAAATAAAAGGAAAATCTTCTGTTCTTGAGAAATAGATATGCTACATCCAAACACGAGGCACAGAGGATGATAAAAGCTCTATGAAAAATTCTGTAAATCACACAGTTTTATTCAGAGAGGACCGGAAATGAATACTAGGGAAATATTTGTCTGCTTAAATGTGGGAAACCTACTTGTGTTATTATAAAATAGCTTTCTGTGTAGGGTGGTCTTCTGGTCTTCTAACAATGAAAAAAATCCTTCACAGGGATTCACAGTTGGTCCGTCTTTAAAGGTTTATAAGTTATGATTGAAAATCAATGGAGGAAATGAATGGAGTTTTTACTTCTGGAAGCTGCTTTCACTACAATTTTAACTGAAATTCGTTAAGTTTAATCATTTGTCCTTGTACCAAACTTATAAATGTTCTCACAATAGTTTCTTTTAATTAAAAATCCTGCTCACTTTACGTTTATTTTGCTCATGGAATAAATGAATAACGGCTGACTGTGAATGAAGCATGTGAATATCTGAAAATGAACATTTGATCAGGGATAAATAAACCAAATTGAGCGAGTGTCCAGTGACATCACGTCCAGAGAGGACGTCCAAAAATAAACGGATCATATAATATTTATTTGAACCCCCTGAGGAGGATGATAAACACTTTCTGAAGATAAAGCACCGGCCATTTGTTGAAAAGGAGAAAGAGTTTCGAGCCTTTTGTACCCTGTTTTCATGGAAAGTACAGTCATAACATGAAACACACGATAAATGATAAAGAAGCATCCGCGGGTCTCCACTGAGCACGTTATCTCGCAGGAATAAAACGGGGAGTTTTTTACCGTGCCATAATTTGATGGGTTTATGATATGACTGGGAAGGAAACAGACCTAACAACTCCCCCCGGAGCTCCTGACACCATCCACACTCCCATAAACAGGAAACCACGCAGATTAGAATTGCAGTCTGGTAACAAACACACACACACACAAACACACACACACACACACACTCAGAGGGCACAAACTGTCTAGACATGTTTTTTTTAACTTGGGGTTCAGGACAATCAGGTCAAGTATTTCTGCAAGTGAAGCAATACATGCATATAAACACACGTGCAGCTGTGGAGGCGCACACACACACACACACACACACACACACACACACTCACACACACACACACACTCACACACACACTCACACGCACACACTCACTCACACACTCACACACACACACACTCACACACACACACACACACACACACACACACCTACACACACACACACACACACACACACACTCACACACACACACACACACACAGTCAAACGTATGAACAAAAGATGCAATTTGTCTTCACTGTGGAGCAATCCCTCTTTGTTTAAACCCTGTTAGAGGATCTTCAGATATCACACGTCTGCACGACCGCAACAATGAAGTCTTCCCCAAAACTACATTTACATCTCACTGCTGACATGGTGACACACAGAGGCAAAAACCGAAGGGAACGAATGTTTAAGTCATCTTAAAAATTCAACGCTCATGTGACGAGATGCTCAAACACAGATTCAGGACCAGTCAAACGAGTAGTTTCCAGCTCTGTGTACAATGTGTCAATTCATTTCTTTGATTTAATATTGAAAGCATTTGAAAATGAAATTTTAAGTCCCTTTAAATGCAAATGAGCTGCTGCTCCAGAAGAGGGCGGAGCTTTAACAGCTCAACAACAACAAAGCTGGAGAATCTCACGCAGACAAAATGAGGAAAGTGTTCAAACTGATGGAGAGACTCAGGAAGAAGTTTCTGAACGGTTAGTGGATAAATTGATGTAGTTGCTGTGGAGTTGATCAACTCATCACTAGCATGTGTCGTCACGTTCATCTTTTCTCCTTGAATCCACCCTCGTTTGTGAAGCGGTCCGGCGTAAAATGACGGCATCAACAACACTCGACTACAACAACTCTTCCTCTTCTCTAAAGCAGCCCAACATGGCCCCGCCCCCTTTGTTGAGTGTTCTCGGGGGCGGGGTTTATGTAAATTGTAGGGTTTGTGATGTCACTAACGCAGGAAGAAGCTCGTTGTAGTTCCTACCAGCCGTTTAAACAGAGATTTGAGTAAAAGAAAATCTCTCTTTGCATTGAACTTTGAGCGTCGTAACTTCACAGATGTTGTTTCTGCTCACACAGCAACATCACACACTAACTGAAGTTAAAGTGTCACTGGGCAGTATCCAGAGAGGGACATGTTTGTACCATATTTATTCCTACTAAATGCCGCAGGTCTAACAGCGTTTGCCCTCTCGACTAATAGAAACAGGGTTGATTGTGTCACCATGACACGGCTCTAAACCCACAGCTAATGGAGACGGACAAATGCGCTCTGTTTTCTCAGACCTCATCAAAATCACAGAGGGGTCAAGCTCAGTGTGACGGGTCAGAAATAAATTCACCCATACGACACCGCAAACAAGCAGCGCGACTCTGAGAGGAGAGCGTATCAGAAACCGGAAGATGATTCGGTTCTAATGAGCTCCTGTGGCTCCACTGAGCCATACGGAGAAAAACACACATACTTACATTATAATATTTAATACCACAATCAAGAGAGTTTTTGATGATGAATAACAAACATCTGTTTAAGGGACTATTTCAAGTTCATCTTTGTACAGCATTTGTGGAGAAGAGAGAACGTGTTTACAGTGATGCAGTTCTATAACAGATCCCGTTCTCACTGCGAAGACATCACGGCATCCAAAGTCACTATTAAGATCTCCATTTCCTTTAATGAGAGCTCTTTGGCACAGACGCGGCGGATATGGGAATTTTATGGTCATGAAATGATATATTTTGGTATAATTTTCTCATGTATGTTGGGGTATGATTTTGAGTTTGAACAGGGAAATGCATATGATGTGAAACCCTACGGGTAATAAATCTGACATCAATCAGCCTGTGCTTTGACCGCTCGAGTTTCAGTGAATCGCTCCACAGTTCCAGAGGCGTTGATGGCAGTAAATCAGGTGTGTGTGTGTGTGTGTGTGTGTGTGTGTGTGTGATGACAGCCACTAACAGCAGCCTTGCTGAGATTTACTGCATCTATCCGGTGTCTTTTTCATTAGGGACTGTGAGCTGCACCTGATTATGAGAATCCACTATAAATGACGAGATCGCCAGTAGCCGTGTTTCCATCCACCAATTTTTACGTGAATTTGGGATATCCCATTAAAAAAATACTGTATGGAAACACCAATATGGAAAAAGCTCAGTTGAGGCGGATAGTTTTTGATCCAATAAGATGGAAACTATGATGGAAACACATTTACTGAATAAATCCCTCGATGCGCATCAAAACTGGAGAGAATGCGATTGGATCACTGGACTCACCAGTGGACCAATCGCATCGCAGCATCTCAAATGTTGGTTTGGGGGTTCTGAGATGCCTGAGCCAAAGTCTGTCATCAGAATGAATTAGTTGAATTCCCTCTCAGATGAACACGCATGAATCAGAATGAGTTCCAAACGTCTGTGTAATAAAGCAGGAGAAAATCAACAAGGCAACTACACATAAACATGAACAAAGAGCTTAAACACACGGAGTGAGGTCATTAACTGGAACAGAAACAGGTGCGTGATACATTAGAAACCATGGAAACTGATAATGACCAGGAACACCCTGAAACTGAACAGACTTGGACATAACGCTGACACCAGAAGCATCTCACACGCTCACAAACACCAACACCAGACATCAAGAGTCAAGAGCCACAGTTTCTCCAACTCCAACAACATTCAATTTCCCATGAAGAGATGATTTTGATGTTTTGATGGAAACACTGCTTTATACGAGTTTTATGCGATTATTCCAACTGCATAAGTTCAACTTTGGATGGAAACACAGTTAGTGGCATTTATGGTTTTTAATGTTGCACTCTAAAAAAAATACTGGGTTGTTTCAACCCAAATTTGGGTCAAATATAGACAAACCCAACCGTTGGGTTAAAAATTTAACAGAAAAATTTAACTCAACGATTGGGTATGTACATATTTGACCCAAATTTGGGTTGAAACAACCCAACAATTTTTAGAGTGACATTTACATTAAACAGATACTAGTTTAAATCTCTATAGTATATTATATTTACTGTAGTACGTTATAATTACTTTAAACTGCAGTGATGACAACCAGAGAGTTTCTACACTCTAAAAACACTACGTTAAAAACAACCCAAGTTGGGTTGAAAATGGACAAACCCAGTGATTGGGTTGTTTTAACCCAGGGTTTGGGTTAAGTGTTTGATCAACCTGCTGGGTAATTTTATTTAACTATTGTGTAACAAGTACTGTATGTCTGGGTCAAAATGAACCCAAAATATGTCGGAAATCAACATTTATTAATTTGCTCATTAATGAATGTTCACCTTTTGATTATTATTGTTGCCTCTATTAATTATGTGCTTTAAATTTTTTTGTCCATTTTCAACCCAGCTTGGGTTGTTTTTAACCCAGTATTTTTAGAGTGTTTTGAATAATTTCTTTAAACTGTGGTTTCTAGTGTTTCTGTACTCCTTTAAAAGGCACTTTTACTCAGTTCACTGTTTCTGTTCTCTTGGGTTTCAGTGCTTTCCTGAAGGGCAAATGCTAAAGACATTTCAGTAATTCTCCTAAGAAGAGAACAAACAAACTGTATGAAATGTAATTTTCTTTCCTGTGTTATTAACGGCGGTAATATACTGTGAGAGAACAATCCTTCCACATCTCTGTCTCTGCTCGTCGCTCAGAAACCCTTGATTTGTGTAGATCGTTTGAGCCGTGAATCCGGATCGCTCCTTCCCATAGAGAGGGAAAAATACCGACAACACGACTCTCATCAATAACATCATGCAGTCAGGAAGTGTGTATAATTTAGCCTGCAGGTTTCTGAAGGTAGACATGTGCGAATTGTTTTACTCGTACCGCCGTCTGGCCAACACAAACATTCCTATAGACTAGAGCCTTTCCTACGGGATGGACTGAGCAAAATGATTTAAAACATTTCAATGACTTCCTCTGCTGAGAGACGGTCACATCAGAATTCTCTCTGGACGCATTAACCCACACAGGAAGGGACGTGACATTAAAAGAAAACATGGAAACTATAGACATGTATGCTTTGGAGGAGTTTCCAAGCCTCTTATTTCCACACCACGCTGAGCTTGGCACACATGAAACTTTAATGAGGGATTTCAAGATGTCTTGACTTTAGAGTTAACAAGAAAGCACATCTGCATATGTACAGCTCTACCCAAACAATGAGGCTCTCTGAACTGAAAACAGTGGTAAAAACGGAAACATCTACATTAACTGCTTTTATTCAAGTAAAAATATCATTTAACATCGCTTAACCAACCTAAACACTTTTACTCATGGATAATGACAAGAGTTTATGACATCGCAATGATTTCTGAAGTGATTCAGTGTTTGTGCAGTTGATTCTTTATCTGTTTTCTTGCATTCTCAAACTGCCAAACGAACAAAACAAAAATTGAAAATGAGTGATTTCTGATGACTTCATTGCCATTCTTCAACTTTATATTACAAAACACTCTAAAAACTCTGGGTTAAAAACAACCCAAGTTGGGTTGAAAATGGACAAAACCAGCGATGTTTGACCCAACCTGCTGAGTAGTTTTATTGAACTCAACTATTGATTAAAAATTGGAGTATTATGTGCTTAAAATGAACCCAAAATATGTTGGAAATAAACATAATAAATGAACATTCGTTTAATGAATAGTAATTAAACTATAAACATTTACTAAATTACTTATTAATAAATGTTCAGTTTTCATTATTATTGTTGCCTCTAGTAATTTTGTCTGATTTTTAATTTCCAACATATTTTGGGTTCATTTTAAGACAGACATAGAGCCATTTTTAATCAATAGTTGAGTTAAATAAAACTACCCAGCAGGTTGGGTCAAGCATTTAACTCAACCACTGGGTTAAAACAACCCAATCTCTGGGTTTGTTCATATTTAACCCAACTATGGTTGTTTTTAGTGTATCCCTCACAGTGTTTTACAGTACAGCATCTAGAAGTACACTGAACCTCACCATGTTGTTGTGTATATAATAACATGAAGTGGAACTGAACATGTGTAAAACAGTACAGTCAGTATTTACACTTAAATCTGGGATCAGTCTGGGATCAAAGGAAAGTTCCCACTCACAATTACTCTGTGGTTCTTCATCTGTAAACGCGGTCGCTCGGGTCTCACGTGAGCTCTGCTACACTGACAACATTCGGCTATAAGCACATGAAACTTTTCTTCTTGCAATGCCTCCTGGTTCACTTTTAACAATGATTCAAACTCTGAGGACAACAGAGAGAGAGAGAAAACACTGGATCACACACTCGAAACCCATTTTCCTTTCATCTGTTTCTCTTTGGCTCCTCAGACGAGCCGAACGCATATCAGCCTATAAAACACTTCCGGAAAAAAGCCCTGGCAATTACAGCAGGACGTTCAGCAGCGAATTGATTAACATCAAACGCTGCATTTGAAAAGGAATGAGTCGACTCTTTAAAACGCTGGATTACGGCAGAGTTTGAGCTCCACGTGGAAAGTGTTGCGTCACAGAAGTCCTGTCTCGCTGTGCTCCGGGTGTTGTGACGTGACTCGGGATCAGGAGTGTGGAACCGCCGTAGTTCAGCGGTCATTTTTGTGATTCTAAAGCTCAAGGGCAAACGGCTTGAGCATCGAGCTTCATGTTTCAGCGCTTGACCTGAACCAACATCAGCGACGCTTCACAGAGTTCATGAGGGAATGTGGACAGCATGCTAGACTGTGGTTTGTGAAGACATTCTGTTCTCTCAGATCCTTAATGGGGTCCATATGGAAGAGCTTTGGGAGAAGACTGGCATGTCGGGAAGTGAGAGGATCTAGCCTTGATTACTGGGACCAGCTCTGCTCTGGCTTCCTGATATCCCAACAGACACAGGACGAATTCACTCAAAGAACTGAACCTTTGTCATCATTTACTCATTTGGTGCCAAAGCTGTGGTGTTATTTTCACTACATTCTTCTGTACGTATTATATTAGTCTTCTAAAGCCGTATGATGCTTGATCATTCATTATCCTTCCAGATATTCAAAACCACAAAAATAATAAAAGTTTTGGTGAAGAGAATCAGTCTGTGTAACACTTCATGTGTTTACATGTAACTAACCCTAAACAAGCCCTAACCCTACACTAACCCTGTCCTGGGTTAAAAACAACCCCAACTGCGATTGGGTTAAATGTTGCTGGGTAGTTTTATTTAACTCAACTCTCAAATTACTCTATGGTTTCCTTAAAATGAACCCAAAATAAGTTGGAAATTAAAAATCAGACGCATAATTACTAGAGGCAACAATAATAATGAAAGGGTGAACATTTATTACTAAGCAATTTAATACATGTTTATGGTTTAATTGTTATTCATTAACTTAATAAATGTTCATTTCCAACATATTTGGGGATCATTTTAAGCAATAATACAGTAATTTTTAAACAACAGGTGAGTTAAATAAAACTACCCAGCAGGTTGGGTCAAACATTTAACCCAATCGCTGAGTTAAAACAAAACAAAAATGGGAGGAAAACATGTTTTAATGCTTTTGTGTGTTTGTTTTGTTGGGTAATATTGAATATAATGGCAGGCATGAAAGGTATGAAAATCAGGTATGAAAATCTCTTTTGAATGCTTGAATTAAATTGTGACACGAAGGTGAATAAAGACTGACCGGAGCTTCATGCCTTTCAAACTCACCCAGATTTGACCGAATGCATCGACCACATCCTGCCTTGAGAACTGGAGAGAACTCAAACAACAAAGTGTTTTCCACTTCTTCCAGACAAACATGTGTTCCCGTCTCCTGGCCGAATGCTCTCGCTGTGTTTGATCTGGTTGAGAGATGCTGATCTCACAGGGCTGGTGGAGTGTTTGGATCCTGAACCGAAGACTCGCTGAGACCTCCAGAAAACACACATGCTCCAGTGTGATTATACTAGATTCATGGAATTTTGTTAATTTGTGCACCAGATCTTTATACTCTCCTCCCATACATTCTGCATCTGAAAGGGAATCTCCTACAAATGCATGAGCAGTAAAATCAGACGCAGAAATGCCTTTTCATTGGAAATTTCACAAAAGACGGTTTGCTCTGACACAAGCTGTCAGTAAATCTGTCCCTGTGACTGTTCCTGCTGCACAAACCCTGGATTACATTAAAAGAGTCGAATATGAATCCTTGAAAATCTTTTTGATAGTGTTGAAAGAAATGTGATGAAGTGTGGTCCTAAAATAACAGAGAATGTGTGTGTGTGTGTGTGTTTGAAGACACTTCTGGCTCATTGTGTTTTACAGAAACCAGTTTCTGCAGAAAAAGCCACAAAGCCACCTACACACGATTCTATATTCACAACATCATAACACGCTTTGGGCCGGTATACAGTAGTCGTGTCTCCTGTGCTGTGTGTGTGTGTGTGTGTGTATCTCCCTGCAGACACACTCTCCCACACACACACACACAGCATATAATAGGCCCTTGTGAGAAGAGCAGAGCAGTGCACATCTTGGACAGGCTGTTCTTGTCAAGCCCACCTCCTCCAAGAACACAACATACATCCATCTGTTAAATCCATTACTGCAGTCAGACCCGCACAACAAGAACTCTGTCATTTCCTCCTCCCGCGTCCCTGGAGCTTCAGCCGCGTGTCTGTGAGGTGAATCACGGCGCTGATCGCCGCTCGTCCGCTCTGTCGATGCATCGCACTGCCGTTTAAAACAGATTTGACTGACAGGTGCACAAAGAAACAAGACGACGACACCGAACAAAGAATGTTCTAGTTTCTGCCCAGCTCGGAGTCGAGCGGATGAAACGCTACTCAACAAGTGAGTCACAATGAGCAGAAATTCAAACATACCTAAACTACGAGTCAGAGGACCGGACACATCTTACAATACTCAAAATAAATCAAATGAAACAAAAATCTCTTATATTTGGGCCAGATTTCAGCTCTGCTCATTTTGTTTTAGATTACTTTATTATTAAAGCGTTAGTTCACCTTAAACTGAGATTTCTGTCATGAATTCTCCCTCATGTGGTTCCACTCCTTCGTTCATCTTCAGACACAAATGAAGATGTTTTTGATGAGGTTTATGACTCCATAGATCAATATAATCAACACTTTCAAGCTCCAGAAAGGAAGTAAAGACATGATTAAAACAGTCGACGTGAAGCTTCCGTGTTTACGTCCGAACGCCGGCTCATTATTGGCCGACGCCGATCACGTGATCAACACGATGCATGCGTGTGACGCTGACGCAGGAGCCGATAATGAGTCGCTCTGACGGAGAACCTGGAAGAGCTGGACGTGAACAACGAATGAGAACGACACAGAAGAGATTGTTGAATAAAGTGGTTGTTTGTGTTGTTTTTGAGCACAGAAAGTATTGTGTCTCTTGATCCACTGCATCACGTCGACTGTTTTAACCACGTCTTCACTTCCTTTCTGGACCTTGAAAGTGTAGCAACAGCCCTAAAAACATCTCCCAGTTTCAGACGTCAAGAGACAGAACTGTGCTTGGTTTTTTTCTGTGAGATTCTTTTGAAAACAGCAGAAGGACACGAATGTGGGTAAATAATGGCAGAATTTTAATTTTTGGATAAATTATTCCGTTCACCTTCACAACTGAATAACAAACCAAAATGCCTCATTTATGGATGAATATTGGCTCGGTCAGTGCGGGACGTGTTTACAGCTACACAATGAACAGCAGAGAAAAGCGTCAGTCCTGAACAATAACACAGTCCATTTAACACAACACAGTAGTGTCCAGCAGGGGCCAGTGCAGCAAACTTAGCCACTGTGTTAACACTGTCTGAAGAACTACACTCTAAAAATGTTGCGTTGTTTCAAATACGGACGACCCCAAAATTTAATTCAATTGAGCAATTGGGTTGTTTTAACCAAAGAATTGGGTTGTTTTGACCCAGTGATTGGGTTTGACCCAGCAATTGGGTTGTTTTTAACCCAGCAATTGGGTTGTTTTAACCCAGTGGTTGGGTTTGACCCAGCGATTGGGTTGTTTTTAACCCAGTGATTGGGTTGTTTTGACCCAGTAATTGGGTTGTTTTTAACCCAGCAATTGGGTTGTTTTAACCCAGTGATTGGGTTTGACCCAGCGATTGGGTTGTTTTAACCCAGTGATTGGGTTTGACCCAGCGATTGGGTTGTTTTTGACCCAGCGATTGGGTTGTTTTGACCCAGCAATTGAGTTGTTTTTAACCCAGCAATTGGGTTGTTTTAACCAAAAAATTTGGTTGTTTTAACCCAGTGATTGGGTTATTTTTAACCCAGCAATTGGGTTGTTTTGATCCAGCAATTGGGTTGTTTTGACCCAGCAATTTGGTTGTTTTAACCCAGCGATTGGGTTGTTTTTAACCCAGCAATTGGGTTGTTTTTAACCCAGCAATTGGGTTGTTTTAACCAAAGAATTTGGTTGTTTTAACCCAGCGATTGGGTTGTTTTTAACCCAGCAATTGGGTTGTTTTTAACCCAGTGATTGGGTTGTTTTAACCAAAGAATTGGGTTGTTTTGACCCAGTGATTGGGTTGTTTTTAACCCAGTGTTTTTTTAGAGTATAAGTAGTTTATGCAACTGTTCAGAACATTGGTATTCCATCCTGGTCTGGTGAGGCCTTGCAAACAACAAGAAGATCAGATGAAATGATGCAATACTGCATGAGGCCCGATCAGACAGAACACATTGTTCAGGTCTGAAAGCGCGAGGCGCACTGTACTGACTGTTTTTGTTGATTTTAGAAAAAAGAACAGTGCGCTGTGGTTGTTTATGTTGCTAGGCAACCACTGAATGGGCTGTCCTGTCAGTGTGGTGCGCTGTTAAACTGTCATATTAGCAGAACCTTATACAAGCAAAGGGCTCCATCTTTGCCGTGTCCAAAGAACTGTAAACAATGGTCAGCACAATTTCTCCATTGGACAATGGAAGAAACAAAACGCGAGGTGGCCGAGGCGCTTAAACAGAACTCAAATCGCTCATTTAAAAAAGGCGCCTCTCGCTGCAAAAAAACATCTTCTGTCTGACCGGCCCAAATGATTTCCAAGAAATGCCACCGCAAACATGAGACCGTGAGTCAAGTAGCAAAAGGTTAAGAAAATGAAAAGCTGTGGTCGTTTTGATTATATATCAAACATCTTTTGAATGGCAGTTTTTATTTTTGTCCAATTTCTCTCAACAGAGACAGTTTCTCACAGGACCAGAGAGTGTCCCGAGGCCTCTGACAGTTTCATCTCTATATCCCACAATATCTCTCGTTATTTGACCGTCTTACAAGAAGAAGGAGCTTCTGAAGACCCTTTAGGACCAAACAGGACCTGAAACCTGCCACGATTGCCCCGATGCATTCTGGGACCGCCTTAGCCCAGATTTTGCTGTAGTTTAGAAATTTTCACATTACCTTCTGTAAACTCGCTCCAGACCGAGACGATGTGTGTATGACAGTCAGCATCAGGACAGGAACTATCAGGCATGTGTGACGTTAGACCTCCGACAAAAGTGCGTCTGCATGTGTTCAGATCAGAATATAAAGCTCAGTTTGTCATGGACCAGCGCTCAGAATCTGCCCGACCTGCATCTACAGTCAGCAGCCGCTACTGCGTTTATTTTATTTCAGAGATGAGATTTGGTCACATGTCTCCCTGACCACTTCCTGTCCGCTGGTCAATGGCCCTTGAAATATCACACTTAAATAATGCATGGACCAATCACAACACTGGCTTTAAGCAGCTGCGTCACATGACATTTCCACCGCAGTACATCACCTCTGATAAATGGAGCGGCGCTGCGAGAAAGCCACGCGTGCCGACAGCATCCATATTTCATAGCGCCGTGTCTCTTAACATTTGCTTTGTCGTAGGTCTCCGGCGCGCCGCGCCCACATTACATTTGTAATGCGTGGCAAAATACATAAGCCAAATATAATAAGCATTTTCTCTCCTCGGCTAACAGCGTGACTGCTGTCTCATTTATCTTGTGAAGCATTATGAATTCAATCACATTTTCTGAAAAATGAAATTGAGAGTAACAATGTTAGCCGCGCTCTCACTTTCTCTCACACACACACACACACTCACACACTCTCTCTCACACACACACACACACACACACACACACACTCTCACACAGACACACACACACACACTCTCACACACACACTCTCACACACACACTCTCTCACACACACACACACACACACACACACACACACGCAGGTTGTTGGAAGTACACTGACTCCACAGAATCCCGACAATCTAGAACTTCTTTACCACAGGAATAAACATTGCAAACGGCATGTGTGTAATATTATCATTTTTCTCCTTGAGCGATGACTATTATTAAAGTGCAGATAAATGCAATTATTGTCTCCCAAAAGAAAGAAGCAACTCTGAGTTGCTGAAAAAATTGTAACAAAATATGTAACAAATTTGCATAATCCCAACCTATGGTCTTCATTGGCTGAACAGCATCTCTTTGCCCCGCCCTCAAACACTGTGTTTGCATCTAATTGACCCTCCGCAAACAGTTTGATTGACAGGCGATCTGACCAATCGTAACCCCGAATCCTCCATTTTGTCATCAAAGCGGTCAGGGGAGTTAGTAGATTAACGTTGGTGAACTTGAATCACGTCTTGAAACAACATTCCTTCTGATGTTCATTCATGTTTATTTGATGCTATAAATGAACTAGTATGAAGAGATGATCGCTTCACGAGGAGCTACAGCGATCTGTCACCACACATTAAACACACACTAGACGATATTTATTGATTCATATTTTAAATATGAAACTGTTTCAGTCATTGTCAGAGTCCTCTTTGCTCCTCGATGTATCTTTCACTGCGTGAGAACATGATGTGTGGCGTGAGAGCGCATAGCAACAGTAACGGGTCAATTATGCATAATTTATAGTTATTACAAGAGTTACTACATTAGTAACTGATTTGAGGGGCTCCGTACTCGACTGTACATTCAGCAGTAATTATGAAATTAGAAATGAAGATGTACTTAAGTGCAACAAAAAAGCACTCTTAAGTCCATAAATTTAAACTATAAATCATTTTCATCTGATTGCAGTTAACATATATTAACATTAACAGGTACTCTTATTAAAGTAATACTTCTGTTTTTTAAGGGTTTTTAATGAAAATGCAATTTCATCGCACAAACTCGACTCCAGATCAGCATGTCAACAGTGTCATGCAGACTCACACAGATGATCTGGAGTCAGTGTTTAAACTCCAGAGAGTCAGAGAGTCAGCGCGCAGATGGACAGATACTGAGCAGAAACTGGATACACCATCAAAGACTGAGAGAGACACATGCAGGGAAGGGGAAAGAACGGAGCGGAGCATCAAAAGGAAGAAAAGAGCGACTTCCTGGAGAGTTGGAAGTTCAACGAGCCACCTATGAAAACACTGATGGAGTGTGTGTCAGGACAATTCATTCTCCCCCATGTGACTCTAATGCAGCCGCTGCGTGTGGCTGAGGTCAAAGGTCAGGACCCTTCGTTCACTTCATATGTCCACTGACCAACACTGAAGAGTTCATTCCTCGATGAAGACACCGTTCATCCAACGTGAACATTCTGTCATAATATTGAGGAATTCAGAAGAATCTTGATGCTCTTTTATACAATGAAAAAAGCTCAAGGAATGACACTATAAACGGGCCATGTGCTCCACATGTGTGCTTCTGAAGACTTCTGAAGAACAGAAGAACGCAAGTCTGGAATGACACGAGGGTGAGTGAATGTACATTAGTCCTTTCCTAATGTTTTTATAGTCTGACCTAGAGTCATGTTTAATATTCTTCTTCCATTTCAAACATTAGATGTTTCTAAGTAGTTAAAGGCACTGAAATGAGAGATAAATGAGGGTGATGAGCCGATGTTCTCCTAATTTGTGCAGTTTTTTTCTGAGATTACAGGGTTCCTCAGAGAACAAATAAAACATTCTAGTGTGTAAATCTGGAGCAGCGCACCTCCACCCATCCAACCTCCGACTCAAGAGTGTTGAAAACATCAAACTAAATCAATCTCGCTCTCATTATACTCACACCATTCTCTGCTCAAACATAAATAAGCCCAGAGGCCATTGGTGTTGGTGCGAGCAGATCAACGTCAAGCAATCGGCAAAACATTGAAAACAATCCATCAGAGCGCTCTTTCTGCATCTGTTCATCAGCGCTGAGCGGGATAAAGTCAGACCTGATCGGTCGGGGCTATTCATTGGCGGCGTTGTGGAATTACCTATTGATTTTCCTCCTCAAGCATTCTGAAATCTTTCTCTTTTTTCTGACAGAGGTATTACAGAGACAAAGCCTGAATGTGCATAACATTAGCCACGAAGATGCTTTTCTCTCCCTCCATCCACATTATCGTCCAGAATACTTCTGGGTCAGAAAGAAAAGGACGCATTAAGTGGATCAAAAGTTACAAAAGATTTCAAATAAATGCTAAAATCATCAGAGAATCCAGAAAAAAATCACAGTTTCCACAAAAATATGATTCTTGAGCTTCAAATCATCATATCAGAATGATTTCTGAAGGATCATGTGACTCTGAAGACTGGCGTAATGATGCTGAAAATTCACTGGAATAAATTACACTGTACTATATATTCACATAGAAAACAGATGACTTACAATGGAATAATATTTCACATTTTTACTGTTTTTACTGTATTTTTTGATCAAATAAATGCCGCCCTGGTGAGCAGAAGAGACTCTTTCAGAAACATTAATGATTCTAAACTTTGGACTAAACACACTTCCTGTCTCAGTGAAATCAGAGAATACTGACTCCATTACCTTTCCTAAAAATACTCCACACACACTCACACACACACACACACACACACTCACACACACACACACACACTCACACACACACACACGTTGTGTTTTCATGTTTTATGGGGTCATTCCATAGGTGTAATGGTTTTTCTACTGTACAAACTGTACATTCTGCCCCCCCCACCCCCCACCCCTAAACCTACCCATCACACAAAATGTTCTGCTATTTTACATTTTCAAAAAAGATCATTCTGTATGATTTATAAGCTTGTTTCCTCATGGGGACCAACAAAATGTCCCACAAGATCAACATTTACTAGTATTACTATACCTGTGGGGACATTTGGTCCCCGTAATGTAGGGAATACCCTCACACACACACACACACACACACACACACTGAGTGAAAGATGAAAGATGCTTCTTTTCTGGGTTAATCGTCTCTGCTTCGTTAAACGCTAAGTAAATATCATTCACACAAGCGTCTCTGGAAGATTCAGGCATTTCAGAGGTCGAACAAATGAAACAATAAAGCATTTAAAGCGGCGTGATATTAAAGGCCACTGCATGGTTGATGCTCTCAAATTGATTTTCTTCAAGGGTTCCCGGTGAAGAAACTGTGCTTGTTCTGGAAAGCTGAAGGCAGATCACTGCTCTGTGTCACCATGAGATGACCACATACTGACCACTGCTTTCACTCGAGGAAACTATAAATCACATTCGGCAGAGCAATAAAAGTCCATTCACTGGTCATTCTCATCAAACCTTAAATATAACAGATATTCATTAAATGCATGTTCTCAGATGTCTTATTATAATGATGAGAGTAGATTATGGAAATAATTATAAAAGTAACACGAATAATTGATGGAATTTTCAGTGCAAAGGTGCAAAAATGCCCAATATCAGTTCTTCACACCACATTCACTGTCAATGATCTCATGATTTATGCCCAGTCAAAAAAATGTCTGTTTCTATAACTTTTAAGCCAGTTTATAAAAAGATTAAAAGTAATGAAATACTAATTAAAGCTGAAGTTTATAGAGACTGTCACAGCTGGGAGGAATAGAGAGCAGAGGCGAAACCAAATAACAATTCATTATGTAATTATGGAACATGCAAATTGTTGATTCCAATGAAAAACAGTTTTAGCACTAAAAAAAAACCTAATTATTTTCGACTAAATATTTAACAGAGTCTATTCGATGCAAAACTTATCACACCGAGCACACAATGGCATCGTTTGATTCCTGGCAGCGGTCATTTATTTCACTACGAAACGAGTAAATCGCCACATGAACTCGGAGAGCGCGTGATGCGCGCTCATTCCCCGCGCGCGCTCGGGACGCGCTCCTGCACTCACCTCTCTGCTGAGCTCCAGCAGCCCGCCACAGCAGCGCGACGAGCGCGAGGAAACACGGCGTCTTCATGTCCCAGTCCGCCCGTGGTTCGCGAGCAGAAGCGGTCCAGGAACCTTCGGGAACTCCTCGAGTGACTTTAGGAAGTTTGGGACGCTCGTCTGGAGAGCCCTCCTATCCCGCGCGCTCGAGGAGGGGGCGTCCCGTCCCGAGATCACATTCCACGCGCTTCCTCTCTGGAAAACTTGTGCAGCATCATCTCCCTGCTGAAATCAGAGTTAAAATATTGAAATAAGCTCAACTTCACACACTTATTAATGGATTCAGTGGCTCAAATCATTTGATTCGATTCGATATTTTAAGACAAATTACATTTGTTCCCAGATTTGGATAAATCAGCGTCCCTGTTACCTATAGCTTTTATGTTTTAGTCATTATTATTGAATTTAGTTGAATTTTCTGTAGCCTAATAACCCCATACTGCAGTTCAACTCTTGTACGTCAATTGTAAAAGAGAAAATGTACATCATGGGAGCACAGACTGAAGTTTGCTCTCCTTTCAAAAAAGACTCTTGGCAGATTATTGTTGAAGTAAAAAAAAGTTAAAAAAGTGAAACAAAAAAAAACTTATAGAGGTTTAAGTTTATGAAAATTATTTATGAACATATTTTATATAAAGTATATATTTTATGAGACATGTTGAACTCTAGAACTGATAAAAATCCATAAATCTAAACGAGTTGTGTTCCAAATTTGAGGTTGATATCTCAAAAAATGAGCTTTCAGTCAGATTTTCTTTGGCTGCAGTACCAGATTTTCCCCAGTAGATGCCAGCAGTTGAATCTGTGATTTGCAGTAGTTTTTCTCTCTCAAATATTACACACACACACACACACACACACACACACACACACACATTGACATCTGTATCAACACAATTACAGCTGCATAATTGATCTAATCGGCTCTATAATATGCAGAAGCAGAAAACTGGAATAAAGCGAGTCTTTGCTTTCAGGCCAAACCTGAGAAAATGACCCCATCTGGTAAAAAATTGTACAAATTCAAATTTGACTGAAAGCCTGTTGACATCATTTTATAGTTAAATAGTCCTGGGATTAAAAATGGCAGTTTTAATGGGGATATTTTTTGTCTTTAAGGTCTATTTTGTGTAACTAGTGTAAAATAAATTTATTAAAGGAAATGAGGGTGAAATATTAAAATTCCCATAAAAAATACACACCTGTGCCTCAATTTACACAGTTGGCATCAACACAGGCAAAGTGGGAAAAAAATCCAAAACAAATCAAAACTGAAAAGGACAAAAATGTCCATAAGGGGTTAAACCATACTGACACGTCCCAAATTTATGTGTAAAAATCTAATATAAAATAAATTGAAAATAATTTTATTAAAATTAGTTGAAAACAAAAAATGGTTTGATATTTTATATCACCTTTCTCACAGTTTTTTGAATGGTTTTGTGTTGCAAAATAGTTTTAAAGGTTAAATGTGAAAATTCTAAAAATAAATCATTAAATATACTTCAAAGACCTGAAACAGACAATTGCATGATATTTATATGACGCTTTTTGAAGCTTAAAAGGTCCTTGCATGGAAAAGAGTGACCAAAATATCTTATTTTTGTCACAGAAGGAAGAAAGTCATACAGGTTTAGAATGATATAAGAATGAGTAAATGATGAACTAATTTTTAACAATAGGGACGAGAAAACAGCGAAACTAAAGTCATCTAACAGCATCATTCATTGATGATCTCACAAACCCTTGACAATCAGCAGAATTCTTCCATGTGAGTGTTTGTTCAGACTGATGGGAATGTGTTTGAGTAGAGTCAGCGTAACTCTGGACAGAATGTCCGGTCTTTTCCCCAGACTGAGTCGCTCTCGGAGTTCAGGAGTTTCTGGACTTCCTCTGCACCCTCTAGTGTTGGACTCACAGATTTGGTCTCATCTGTATTCACTGAATGCAGACGGTCCTCATTTTGACAAAACGGAAGCAAGAGTCTTTCTTAACAAACATCTACAGACAAACACACTGTCAGCGATTATAATGTTCCAGTTCATCGGCCTGTCAGTCCTCCACACCTTTGTGTTGCTGTTGGCCAATTTAAAATGGATGCAAAGCCAGTTCCTCCTCACAGGGTCGATGACCCGGATCTCCGTCATGCGCCCGCAGTGCTCAGACTGACACCTGGCCGGACGGCACGACGGTCTTGAAGGATGTCAGTTGAGTTTGGTGGGATTGAGACACTTCGTGTGAGGTGCGAAAGCCGAGCAGTTTGCTCTCCTGTGCGCTCTCTCCTCATCGAGTGTCCGAGCGATGTCACATTTCCAGCTTTCTCAGGTGAAGACGCATGCGGAGGCTCTCTGGATGAAGCGCTTCCATGCGGCGGCTGAGGAGAACCGAGGTTTGGTGGTGAGGGATGAGCTGGCTCAGACGTATGGAGACTCTCAGGCTTCCAGTCCAGAAGATCCGGTCCGCTCGGATCGATCTCGTGAGGACGGAGCTCCCAGCACACGGCCCAGAATCACTACTTGGGAGGCGGGATGGAACATCACCAGTGCCATACAGGTGAGCACACACACACACACACACACACACCTGCAACACATGCCTGTCATTTGGAACTATAAAGATGAAATGCAAAAAAAATGTAACGATAAGTTAGTGCAAAAAAATAGTGCAAAACTAAAGTGTAGCTGGCCACAGGTCACACACACACACACACACACACACACACACACACAACATCAAAATGAATTACTCTCACCGCTAGTGTCACTTATTCACACATGCGGTCTGTGTTGTTTTAGCAGCCGATTCAGAAAATAAATTATGTAAATCAGATAACGTTGCAAACGCTGCCAAAATAAAAGAAGCTTGTTGGGTTTTGAGGACGCAGTAGACCTACACAATACATAATACATAACACTCATAACCGCTCATAACATTCATATCCAACATTCATAACCATTCATAACACTCATAACGCTCATAACCACTCATAACTGTTCATAACACTAATAACCACTCATAACAGCTCATGACACTCATAACCAACACTCATAACCACTCATAACCATTCATAACTGCTCATAACAGCTCATAACACTAATAACGCTCATAACCACTCATAACTGTTCATAACACTAATAACCGCTCATAACATTCATATCCAACATTCATAACCATTCATAACACTCATAACGCTCATAACCACTCATAACTGTTCATAACACTAATAACCACTCATAACATTCATATCCAACATTCATAACCATTCATAACACTCATAACGCTCATAACCACTCATAACTGTTCATAACACTCATAACCGCTCATAACATTCATATCCAACATTCATAACCATTCATAACACTCATAACGCTCATAACCACTCATAACTGTTCATAACACTAATAACCACTCATAACAGCTCATGACACTCATAACCAACACTCATAACCTCTCATTACATTCATAACTGCTCATAACAGCTCATAACACTAATAATCACTCATAACAGCTCATAACACTCATAACCAATACTCATAACCACTCATAACCACTCATAACCACTCATAACCAACACTCAAAACCTCTCATTACATTCATAACTGCTCATAACACTCATAACCAACACTCATAACCACTCATAACCATTCATAACACTCATAACCACTCATAACCATTCATAACCAACACTCATGACCTCTCATTACATTCATAACTGCTCATAACAGCTCATAACACTAATAATCACTCATAACAGCTCATAACACTCATAACCAATACTCATAACACTCATAACCACTCATAACCACTCATAACCAACACTCAAAACCTCTCATTACATTCATAACAGCTCATAACACTCATAACCAACACTCATAACCACTCATAACCATTCATAACACTCATAACCACTCATATCCACTCATAAGTGGTTGGGTTAAATGTTTGACCCAACCTGCTAGGTAGTTTTATTTAACCCAACTATTGTTTAAAAATTTCTATATTGCTTGCTTAACCCAACTTGGGTTGTTTTTAAGCCAGCATTTTTAGAATGCAGATATGTTTTTGTGCTGAAGAGTTTGGGAAGTGCTGCCTGTTACGCTCCTAAATGAAAACGTTAAGTAAACAAATTTCTCCCCTCGGATGCTGCATGAGTGATTGCACGACTGTTTGTGTGCGTTTGAATGTGCCTTATTTACTTTATAGCAGCATAAATCCTTGTTTATGTGGATGTCACCCCATTACCTCATCTGTTCGCTCCCATTTGAGGCTGAGGGTAATATTTAGAGCTGTTAATGATCACACAGCTCGTTATTGCTGCTTGAGCTTGTTTAATTCATCCTTCTGCTTTACTTTATAGCGTAATGTGCCTCTCTGTCCCTCTTCACCCATCTGTCTCACACGCATCTGTGGATCTATCTTTCCTCTGACAAACCCTCGCTCTCTGCTGTCTACATGGGCAGCATAAGTTCAGACTTAAAAGATTCAGTTCAGAAAACTCATGGACACATCCGATCGTGACCAGCTGTAATGCTCAATCTATCAGAATGTGCACAATACTGAGGTTAAGGTTAGGGTCAGGGGTCAGCATGGGCAATCAGCACTGACTGACTGACAGGACCAATCAAAATGCTGTGGCGTTTGAGATGAATCGATGGGAATAGCTCTCAATATTTGAGTTAAATAAAACTACACAGCAGGTTGGACAAACATTTAACCCAACCGCTGGGTTAAAACAACCCAATTTCTGGGTTTGTCCATTTTCAACCCAACTTGGGTTGTTTTTAACCCAGCATTTATAGAGTGTTAATGAGCATTAAAAAACTATTTTTACTTATAATAATTGAATGAAATGCATTTTTATTTTACACCATCTGCCATCTTATTCACAGTGCAACACAAGCAAAGCTGCTCTCATTCGGTCCAGCCGTCAGAATCGGCTCATGGCAGCTCTCTCTCTCTCTCTCTCACCTCTGCTCTCTCTCTCTCTCTCTCTCTCTCTCTCTCTCTCTCTCTCTCTCTCTCACCTCTGCTCTCTCTCTCTCTCTCTCTCTCTCTCTCTCTCACCTCTGCTCTCTCTCTCTCTCTCTCTCTCTCTCACCTCTGCTCTCTCTCTCTCTCTCTCTCTCTCTCTCTCTCTCACCTCTGCTCTCTCTCTCTCTCTCTCTCTCTCACCTCTGCTCTCTCTCTCTCTCTCTCTCTCTCTCTCACCTCTGGTCTCTCTCTCTCTCTCTCTCTCTCACACCTCTGGTCTCTCTCTCTCTCTCACCTCTGGTCTCTCTCTCTCTCTTTCTCTCTCACCTCTGGTCTCTCTCTCTCTCTCTCTCTCACCTCTGGTCTCTCTCTCTCTCTCTCTCTCACCTCTGGTCTCTCTCTCTCTCTCTCTCTCTCTCACCTCTGGTCTCTCTCTCTCTCTCACCTCTGGTCTCTCTCTCTCTCTCACCTCTGGTCTCTCTCTCTCTCTCTCTCTCTCTCTCACCTCTGGTCTCTCTCTCTCTCTCACCTCTGGTCTCTCTCTCTCTCTCTCTCTCTCACCTCTGGTCTCTCTCTCTCTCTCTCTCTCTCACCTCTGGTCTCTCTCTCTCTCTCTCTCTCTCACCTCTGGTCTCTCTCTCTCTCTCACCTCTGGTCTCTCTCTCTCTCTCACCTCTGGTCTCTCTCTCTCTCTCTCTCTCTCTCTCACCTCTGGTCTCTCTCTCTCTCTCTCTCTCTCTCACCTCTGCTCTCTCTCTCTCTCTCTCTCTCTCTCACCTCTGGTCTCTCTCTCTCTCTCTCTCTCTCTCACCTCTGGTCTCTCTCTCTCTCTCTCTCTCTCTCACCTCTGCTCTCTCTCTCTCTCTCTCTCTCTCTCACCTCTGGTCTCTCTCTCTCTCTCTCTCTCTCTCACCTCTGCTCTCTCTCTCTCTCTCTCTCTCACCTCTGGTCTCTCTCTCTCTCTCTCTCTCTCACCTCTGGTCTCTCTCTCTCTCTCACCTCTGGTCTCTCTCTCTCTCTCACCTCTGGTCTCTCTCTCTCTCTCTCTCTCTCTCTCACCTCTGGTCTCTCTCTCTCTCTCACCTCTGGTCTCTCTCTCTCTCTCTCTCTCTCTCTCTCACCTCTGGTCTCTCTCTCTCTCTCACCTCTGGTCTCTCTCTCTCTCTCACCTCTGGTCTCTCTCTCTCTCTCACCTCTGGTCTCTCTCTCTCTCTCTCTCTCTCTCTCTCACCTCTGGTCTCTCTCTCTCTCTCTCTCTCTCACGTGTGTGTGGATGATCAGCTGTCCTCTGTTGGTGAGAGTTACAGTCATTAGGACCCTGAGAGGAAATGAATGCAGTGCTGTATCTTTATTCATTGTGTCTAACACAAAGCAATTTACAAACAATTACAGTCAAGATAAAATATCTGTCACTTAGCGCCTCTTTAGAGATGACTGTGACTTCATTAGCGGAGGGGTGTGTGAGAGGGTGTGATTTCATTACTCCATCTGCTGTGCGGCTGTGACTGTGAGTTTCACACAGCTGTGTGTGTGTGTGTGTGTGTGTGTGTAAACTCTCCTACTCGTCTTTATATTCATTTGAGACGGGCTGTATGGGCTCAGAGGTTGCTCTTTCATTGCTTAGTGGAGTTCTCAGCTGGTTCATTTGAGTATCAACTTTGCCTCTTGTTTATCATAAAATGAATTAGGAGTGGTCTGTGATGGACCGGCCATCTCTCTGCCATCAGCCGAGAATCGCTGCGAGGACACGAGGTTTGGAGACTGGATGGAGAGGTGTTTGATCCAGCCTGATCTCATGAGGAAAATATAACTATTTTACGAGCAGTGTTGGGGAAAGTTACTTTTAAAAGAAACGCATTACAATATTGAGTTACTCCCTAAAAAAGTGACTAATTGCATTACTTAGTTACTTTTTATAGAAAGTAATGCGTTATGTTACTTCTGCGTTACACTTTCTCACTTGGGCTTGGCTTCCTTTTTTTTAATAACGAAAGTTCTATTTATGGCAAATGTAAAGGGCCTTTCACACCAAAAGTGAAATGAATAATGCACAGGTTTATTCACGCCTGTACAGTAGAGGGCGCAGCTCTCGTCCTCCCTGTGTCTGTCAACATGGTGACAGGAGAGCTGTCAGGACTCAATACATGGCAAGACAAAGTAAATTGCATTAATTTTTTGAAAAAGATATTTTGTTGTAAACGCTTAAAATGTGTTACTTTACTATTTACATGGAAAAAGTAATCTGATTACAGAACTCACGTTATCCCCAACAGTGTTCACGAGGTCATGTGATTCTGTCCTGTCGCTCCAGATCCAGTGTAGACAGCAGCGCTGATAGTAATGGATTCTGCTTTAGTTGCTTCACGCCGCTCGTGTCTGGTGTAGACACGGGGTAACCCACAGCGAGGTCAAACTGATCGTACAAAAACGTACAAATGATATTGTATAAATTAATGAATTTTCCACCAATTCACCAAAACATATAAAAAAGTTACAAACTGTAATGAGAATGAGTTGGTTTGATCACATCACGTAACAGCAATAGTAGAGGAGATTGGGGTAAGATGAGCCAGCGGGTAAGTTGACCCACCCCCTGTATCTCTTTTATTGTCATGTGACCATATAATTTGGAACCGCCCTTCATTTCTGCCCGGCTGTGAGAAGCAGAAGCTCATGGGAGGAGTAGAAGACGCCCATTTACTTTAAAAACCACCATGCCAAGAACCACGTGACTAAATGTTTATTAGTTTCAGTGATATTTATTCATTCATTCTAAATTAGTTTAACTCAAACTCTCTATTTAGTCTGTTTTTGGGAAGGTTATAATTTTGGTGTTTAACATTTTGTTTCAGAAACAATTAAAGATATTGAAATTTCATCTTAATTTCTTTGGTTTTATAGTGTTTAAGTAACTATAAGAAAAGAATTATGAGTATTTGTTTTTAAACCTTTTTAAAATGATTTTTTATAAGAAGTTGTTATCTTAACAATTTCACATGGGTTTGATTCAGATTCAGTTTAAAAACCAGATGGTGCCACTGACTCGGATCAACTTACCCCTAAGCTGGGGTAAACTGAGCCACAGGAACACTTTTTTATAAGAAATCATATTTTAGAGGGCATTTATCATAGATGTGTTCTAATAATTTAAAATGATAGGAAATATCCTGATATTAGATATTTAGAGACTTGTACTTCTGCCAAAATGTCCCTTATCTTGAGGACCAAGTAAAAAATGGCTCATCTTACCCCACTCATGCTTAACTTCACACAGGCAACTCTTGACTTGCAATAAAGGCCTCAAAATGCTTAAAGTGAACCTGAAGAATGATGTGACGTCATTTTGAGCAAAAGCATGCCAAAACGAAGTTCGTTAGTTTCAGAGAAAGTTCGCTCTGGCTGCTTTACACCAATTGTTCGTGACAATGGTGTTTTTAATAATTTTCTTTTATTATTGAGAGAAAAGCATGTTGCACATATTTACATATTCATCTAATCTTCGCTCTGTTAGCGTTTGTTCACATTGACATCTTGAACTTTGATTGCAGACTTTCATATCTGAGCACATTCTTATCAGACTCCGGCTAATCTCATCTAGGAGTATGATTTGACCTATAGTCCTGACCGTCGTGTGTGCCTCTGTGTCCTCAGGGTATGTTTGTTCTGGGTCTGCCCTACGCCCTCCTGCGCAGCGGGTACGTGGGTCTGCTGCTGCTGGTGTCAGCCGCACTCATCTGTAACTACACCGGGAAGATCCTGGTGTCCTGCCTGTACGAAGAGGACGAGACGGGCCACTCGGTCCGCGTCAGACACACCTACGAGGATGTCGCGAACGCCTGCTGCAGACACATCTGCCCCTGCATCGGGGGGAAGCTTGTGAACGCCGCACAGGTAGTGGAACTGGTGATGACGTGCATCCTATACTTGATTGTCAGCAGCAACCTGATGTGTCACATCCTGCCGCTGACCCCGGCGACCTGCTCCACCATCACCTTTCTCATCCTCGTGCCCTGCATGCTGATCCGTGACCTGAGAGTGGTGTCGCGTCTGAGCCTCTTCTGCTCGCTGGCTCAGTTCCTCATCACCTTCATCGTGATCGGCTACGGCCTCCGTCAGTCGCCGCAGTGGGCCAGCAGGAGACTGAGTGGCGTGACGGTGGACTTCGATGGCTTCCAGGTTGCGGTGGGGGTGATTATCTTCAGCTACACGTCACAGATCTATCTGCCCACGCTGGAGGAGAGCATGACAGACAGGTCAGACTTCAACAGCATGATGAACTGGACTCACGCTCTGGCCTGCGTACTGAAGACAGCGTTCTCCGTGACGGCCTTCCTCACGTGGGGAGAGGAAACCAAAGAGGTGCAGTGACCCCGCATGACACTCGCTGTGACCCCGCATGACACTCGCTGTGACCCCGCATGACACTCGCTGCGCTCATCATCACCATCTTACAGACACACTCCATAAAACATGGTTTACAAGCAGCTGGGTGTGAAAGTCTTTATTCCCCAGCATTGCTGGTCATCCGCAGAAGGTACACTCTAAAATATGAGTTGTCTTCTACCAAACATTGGGTTGAGCCTGTTGGGTTATTTTTTCCATGATTGGGTAGTTCTTGTGTCAGAGGCTGGACAGCTGAAACATTACACCCCTCATTTTAAGCCAGCAATATAGTCGTTTTTAATCGATAGTTGAGTTCAACAAAAAACAACCCAGCATGTTGGGTCAAACATTTAACCCAACCACCTGAGTAAAAAAAACACTGGGTTGCCAAATAACCCAGACTGGGTTGTTTTTAACACAGCATTTTTTAGAGTGTATGTTTGCATGCTGGGACCAGCAAGGGATGCATGACTGTGAAGGTCAGAAATGGACAAACCCAACGGTTAGGTTGTTTTAACCCAGCCAATGGGTTGTTTTAACCCAACAAATGGGTTGTTTTAACCCAAAGGTTAGGTTGTTTTAACCCAGCAAATGGGTTGTTTTAACCCAACAAATGGGTTGTTTTAACCCAACAAATGGGTTGTTTTAACCCAAAGGTTAGGTTGTTTTAACCCAGCAAATGGGTTCTTTTAACCCAACAAATGGGTTGTTTTAACCCAACGGTTAGGTTGTTTTAACCCAGCCAATGGGTTGTTTTAACCCAACGGTTAGGTTGTTTTAACTCAGCAAATGGGTTGTTTTAACCCAACAAATGGGTTGTTTTAACCCAACGGTTAGGTTGTTTTAACCCAGCAAATGGGTTGTTTTAACCCAACAAATGGGTTGTTTTAACCCAACGGTTAGGTTGTTTTAACTCAGCAAATGGGTTCTTTTAACCCAGCAAATGGGTTGTTTTAACCCAATGGTTAGGTTGTTTTAACCCAACAAATGGGTTGTTTTAACCCAGTGGTTGGGTTAAATATACCCAACCTGCTGGGCAGTTTTATTTAACTCAACTATTGTTTAAAATTACAGTATTGTTGCTTAAAATGAACCCATAATATGATGGAAATTAACATTTATTAATTTGTTTAATGAAGGAACATTTATCAATGAGTTAAATGAATAATAATTAATCAGTAAACATGCTTATTAATAAATGTTCACCTTTTGATTATTATTGTTGTAATTATGTGTCTGAAATTCAAATCTGTTTTGGGTTCATTTTAATCCAGACACACAATATTTTTTACGTATTTTGCACGTTTGGCAAACATTTAACTCAATCCAACTAAAACAATCCGATTGCTGGATTTGTCCATTTTCAATCCAACTTGGTTTGTTTTTAACCCAACATTGAGGAATCGTAAATCGAATGGGACGTAACTTTTGTCACATGTATGTGATATCTATTGAACAAAGTGGTTCACCTCATGAGATTTTAGATCTGTTTTATGCAACTTTTTGTTTTATTTTTATTGTAGTACAGTTTTGCTTTGTATTCAAGGAATAGTTCACCCTGATGGAAATGAAAATCATTTTCTTCGCCCTTGTGAGATTCTAAACTCATTTCACACTGGAGTCATTTTCCCAGGATCCTGTGTTCCCCTGATTTATACATCAAATGGCTCATATGTTCCCAACGTAAAGTTTTAAGTGTTAGTTCACTTAGAATTTCTGTCATTTTACCATCATACAGATAAAGCAAAGAAACCTACATTTAATAACAACCTACAGTCACCTGACAAAATAACCAATGAATGGAACCTGAAGACTCGAGGGGTTAACGAATCAATTCTGTATCCGGTACTGATACTGATATTGATACTGATACTGCACAGCCTACATAATGCCTTAATCATTTCTGTTTCTCATAATTTGGCCTCGGTTGCATTATAGTTTTTTCTTTTTCAAGATGTGATCAATGTCCCGTGTGTTCATGTGTTGAGGAATTATTAACATGTAACATTTTAATTATATTCTACTGAAATGAAGCAATGAAATGATCACTTTGATTCCCGTCACTATCGCCTCTGTCCCCAATGGCTGTTTCTTATATCCAGGTAAACAATCCTTTTTAGGGAACTCACTAGTTTTGTTTATTTCAGGTGATAACGGATAACCTGCCCACAGCGCTGCGTGTCGTGGTGAACCTGTGTCTGCTGGCGAAGGCTCTGCTCTCGTACCCTCTGCCGTTCTACGCCGCGGCTGAGATACTGCAGACCGGCGTCCTGAAGCTGGACGCCTCCGCAGACGGGCCAGAGCGGTGGACGCTGCTCCTGCGCGGCTCCCTCCTCCTCCTCACCCTCGTCATGGCGCTGTACGTGCCTCATTTCTCCCTCCTCATGGGCCTGACGGGCAGCGTGACCGGGGCAGCCATGACGCTCCTGCTCCCGGCGCTTTTCCACCTGCAGCTGAAGTGGACGGAGCTGGACGTGAGCCGGAGGGCGGCGGACCTGCTGATATTCCTGCTGGGCTGTTTCTGCAGCGTCTCCGGGGTCGTATGCTCCATCAAAGGAATGGTGACAGCCTTCGAGGACAAATAGATGACAAATAATCCCGTGTGTCTGTAGTTGCGTTTGCTCTGGTTGTTAATAAAGTTAAACGGAGCCGAGTCTGGAGGTTAATGAGCCTGCTTCGCTTCCTTCCGCAAATCTGACTGTGAAATGTTATCTAGCATCGAGCGCTGTTGTCATAATTCACCGTGTTCATTGCTCAGGCACTTACCAGGCCAATCATGCATGAAAAGCACACGAGATCCTGTTCTACAGTGTGTTTATTATTCCCTCGTTGTGTCTGGAGCGCAGTAAACAACTTCTGACAGTCAGTTAACTTTATGTAAAAAACAAATCATAAACATACTGCTAGCAACTAATAGGCTATTAAATTATGAGCTTCTGGAACAGCAGTTTTTCTCCACTGCCTCAGTTTGTGTTTCTCTCTCAGCGTTGATTAGAATATCATTACGAAACAAGGTCAGGTCACGTGTTTATCAGTTCTGAATGGAAACTACTTTGACTTTGACAAGTTCAGCACATGAAAAACTCTTCAGCATGAACTTCCCTGATGTAAAGTCTGTCATGTCACGTGTTTTGGTTGTTCAGGTCACAGATTGCACTCAGTAACGTTTGTGTTTGGTCCACTATCGACCATCTCAAGGAAATGCGTTGGAGCGCACGTGTGCTCCTGAAGTGTTTTTAAATCTCAGATCTGTCTTTAATGTCCTGAGTTTCTACAACTGTGACCTTGATCGTCTAGTGTCGAAAAAAAAAAAAACGTGATCATCAGTTTGACAACACATGTGCTGCAAATCCTCACAACACATGCAAACACAAAAACGCGCTGCATATACAAAACGCGCTGCAAATAGCATAAACCACAAAGGAAATGTTTCAAGGGACCCCAAAAAGTGACGGAACTAAAAAATATTAAAATATATTATGTAGGCATTAACTCCATGTAATGAGTTTCAATAACAGAAAAGTGTTTTAATATGTGGCATTGTTGTTCACTCATTCAACTTTAAGAGATGATCATTTAGTGGATCATTTAATAATATTGGTTAATCATCTGTACTAATGTGACGTCATGCTAACGGCCGCCTGAGGCGCTCGACGACCACGTCATCTGTGAGCGTGAGCTTCTAGAAACTGAAAAACACTTTATTAAAAATAATAAATACATGAAATAATGTACACTTGTTTATTTTTGTTTGCAGTTTTTATAGTATTTAATGATTGTGAACACATTGTGCACTCAAATGCCGTACACTATATAGGGATCAGTGAATAAGTGAAGGGTGAGTTGAACTGGTTTTGGACGCACGTCCTAGTAGGGTCCGTCACTTTTTGGGGTCCCCTTGAAACATTTCCGTTGTGGTTTGTGCTATTTGCAGCGCTTTTTGTATATGCAGCGCTTTTTTGAGTTTGCATGTGTTGTGAGGATTTGCAGCACATGTGTTGTCAAACTGATGATCACGTTTTTTTTTATTTGCATGTGTTTTTTTATTTGCATGTGTTTTTTTTATTTGCATGTGTTTTTTTTTTTTATTTGCATGTGTTTTTTTAATTTGCATGTGTTTTATTATTTGCAGCACTTTGAGCTCTCTCGGCCACCGTCGGAATCACATTTTGTAGTATTTGCTCTGCTTTATTTCAGTAATTTGGATCCCGTCCTCACATTCCCTCACAGTCTCAAACATGAAATAAAAATGCTGCTGTTTTGAATGCGCTCTCCACTAACCAGAAACATGTAAGAAACAAAGATGTCCTTAAGATGACAAATAGTCTCTGAAATGGTCTCTAGAGTTGAATGTTTCTTAACATCCTTGCCTGCGGTCATTCATGAGCATCTGCTCTAGAAGAAGTTTCTGGAGCTCAGTCTGCAAACCTCAGAGTAAAAATATGACACGGTTACTTTACTACGGAGCAGCACGCACTTTTTTATCGCATGTCGTGTGAGGCTCCGTACTTCACAGTTGAAATGACTTTTCTTTCTCCAGATATCCTGTATGTTTGTTGAGGGTAAGAGAAGGTCACGCAGAGCCGACCTCATTCACGCTCGTATGAGGACTGACAAGAAACGCAGACGAATATGTCAAACCCGTCGTGATGTGAATATGTGAAAGTGTGAATGAGATTTGAGATCTACACCAGAGCGAATATGCATGGCATCGCTTTTATTTTTGTGGGCGTTTTTAAAGTTATCCAGACTCATGTCTGATCACTCAAACTGTGTTCCAGCACTGATCAAATCCTCATGTCCGTCTGCTGAGTCGCTACAAACTCACAATCATAAGACACTCCCCCTGTCTGTCATTGGTCATTCAAACAGACAGTCCCGCCCCATTGGCCTGTGCACAGACATAAAAACACTGCTGGAGATTTATGGGGATTAAAACCAGAGGAGTGGGTGGATTTTCATCATTTTAGGGTGGTTGTGGCACACACTGCCAACACACAATTATGTTCAACACCATATAATAAGAGAATTTTGCATAATATGATTTCCCCTTTAAATGAAATGCTACAGTCAGTGATGTTTAACACCAGAAACAAAATACATGGAACTTAGTTACGTATTTAAAACAGTTACATTTTAAATGGGTGGTAATAAAATTACAGTTTCATCCAAAAAGTGTTTTAGATTACCAAAGTGATTACTTTGAGTTTTAGTGTCATTTAAACATGAATGTAAACAGCAATTAGTGGTTCTCCAACTCTGACCGTTTGTAAAAGCATCATAAACTACAGTTCTGCTCATAAGTTCTGCATGTTATTTTTATTCAGTCCTGTCCTGAATAAGATATTTCACTGAACAGATGTTTACATACTCCACCAGATAAAATGACCATGTTATAGAAATTGCAGGATAATGATGCAAAGACGTCTTACATGCCAAAAGATCAAGGAAAATTTGGTTTCTGATGACGTCTGTAATTGAGTTGATTAGCTGAATGTTCTCCACTCGTGTCCATGAGGTTGATAATGTGAACATGCTCCTCCCGAACGTTGTTAATAAAACGTGATTCAGAAACGGTTTCTATTTTTCTGTGTCGCGGCTGGAACAATAACACAAAGCATAATGCGGTTTATGTGCTTTATTTAATGTTAAAATGATCTAATGTGAGTTTGAATATAATTTTGTGTCTTTTCTAAAAGCAACAAATCCTTCGCTAGGAGTTTGATTGACAAGCAAATGTAACCAATCATAACGCTCTCACGCCACACATCATGTTCTCACGAAGTGGAGCAAAGAGGACACTGACAATGTATGAAACAGTTTCATATTTAAAATATTAATCAATAAACAGCGTGTAGTGTGTGTTTAATGTGTGGTGACAGATCGCTGTAGCTCCTCGTGAAGCGATTATCTCTTCACACTAGTTCATTTATAGCATCAAATAAACATGAATGAACATCAGAAGGAATGTTGTTTCAAGACGTGATTCAAGTTCACCAACGTTAATCTACTAACTCCCCTGACCGCTTTGATGACAAAATGGAGGATTCTGGGTTATGATTGGTCAGATCGCCTGTCAATCAAACTGATTGCGGAGGGTCAATTCAGCTTTTCAAAATATATAAAAGGAGACAAGAACGTTGAAACTACCAACAAACAAGTGTATTCTATGGCAGAAATGGTTTCAGTATCACAGTATGTATTTTTAATAATCTTAATATTCATGAATTTGATTATGTGCTTAACCATTTTGTTGCCAGTGCCGAGAGACTCCGCCCACGTGCCCTCCTGATTGGCTGTGATGTTTGATTGACATGATCACGTCATAGTCGCCTCTGGTTTACAGACAAATTGCTTCAATTTGGCTTCTCAAGTTCAAATTGTTTTATGATGATTATTTTCTGAAGCATGTTTCTAATGTCTAAATGAAAACAAAAAATCCTTCCCAAGTGAGTAAAGGCTGTAGTAAGTGTGGATGAGGTCAGTAGGTGCTTGCTGTTCTTTCCAATTAGAATAACATCATCACCGCGGCTCGGGCTGAAGCTGCTGGGATCGAGTATCTCTCATTAAGCCAGCGCAGACTCAAACGCGCAAACAGATGTGCACGGATTTGTGAACTTGGCACGGGCAAGCGAGCCTCTCCACGCAGCCAAATCCGCAGGCATGAGATTCAATACGCTTTAGTTTTTCATGGCAAAGCGCCCATGTCTCAAGTGCATTCACTCGATTTTCCGTCTTTCTTTCTTTCTTTCTTTCTCCGGGTCTTTGTTTAGCAACTTCCCACCTCCACAGAACTCCGGCAGCCCACGCGCGGTGAGCGCTCACCGGCCAGCGGGTCGGCTTATTATCCGCACGGCAATGTGACGAGCTCCGATTTGAGGAACTTTGCGCTGCAGGAGGACTGAGATTAGAGAACCGTGTGAAGCGAGAGGAAATGTAGGCTGGTGATTTGAAGCGGCCTCGGCTTTCTCGGGGTCGCGATATGAGCCGGAGGAGAGCGGGGTCGCGGGCGGTCTTGTATCCACCGGCGCGGGCAATAATTTGATGTAATGGCCCTTCATCATGCGTTATCAATAGCGAGAATAATACGGACACGGTCAGCGAACGTACAGCAAACTCTTTGAGCGACTTGGAGGACAATTACTCAGGATCCGCGGCAGACAGGCCGTAATTACAAATCCATTTACAGGGCGCTGAGAATAATGAGGAAACTGCGGAGGTGAAGAGTTTTCCCGCTCTCTCCAGCGCAGCCGGTTAATGTCTTTAAACGAGGACAAAAGCACGTGCGTTCAGCAAACGCAGCAGAAGCTTTATGATGAAAGTCTTGATAACATATCGGTTCCCTGTACGAGAGGTTATTAAAGGTGGAGCTCTGTAAAACTTCACTGAAACTCGCTTCATGAAATGTGCGGCTGTAAAAACCCAAGAGCTCCTCTGAGGGTCTGCCTTCATTTCAGAGCCGTGCTGTCAGTCCTGGGATTTGTAGGACCGTGATGTTATTTCTCGGACGAAGTGGTGCAAACACTTTATCTCGACCTCCCAATTTCAATTTTCAACTATTTCAGACACTCATAACATTGACTGGTTGATCACAGCATTTGCAAATACACATTCAGAGCTGCGGCTCATGTGGATAAATACCGAATCTATGATTGCTTTCAGTCAATAAAACCATCATACTGTACATGTGCACGATCACAGCTGACTGAAAACAAACAAAACCATTTGAAATCTGTTTGCCAGGCACTCCCACACACATCTGTCACACTCTTTAATAAGCATATTTTCACTTTAGTTTATAACTTTTTCCATTAATAACTCTGAAATCTTGAGTCAAGGATCAGTAATCTGATTTGCACAAAACATAGCATGCATCATCTCAAAAACCTCAAATGTTTTTTATTTATCAAAGTGTGTGCGTATTTTTACGTGTGCGTGTTTTTGTGATTTATGAGGACACAAATGTGTGTAATGTCATGGGTATTACACTGGTATTATGACGTGAACATGTTTTATGAGGACATTCCTCATATTTCAAATAGCTTTAAAAACACACTAAACAATGTTTTATTAAAAATGTAAAATAGCAGAACATTTTGTGTGATGGGTAGGTTTAGGGGTAGGGGGGGGTAGGGGGACAGAATGTACAGTAGAAAAACCATTACGCCTATGGAATGTCCTCATAAAACATGAAAACACAACATGTGTGTGTGTGTCTGATTGACAACTAATCAGGCTTCATTTTAAACTTTTTTGCATTTATTTTCGTATTCAAAATCCACTTGAGTGAGGCATGTTTGAATGAGGATGATGAACCTGCTCAGCATGAATCAAACATCATAGAAAATAGCACATTTCCGTTGTCTTGCTGTGATTTTCAGGTCTGGAATATTCTTGAAAGCCTTGCGATGTCCAACAAGGAGAACTCAGAGATCCAACAGAGGGCGGCAGGCCTCAGTCGCACCACACGCTCTCCCAGTACGACCCAATTCAAAAAGCAATTATCTGAGTGTGTACTCCTGGGCCGATGAATAGACTGCTTCTAAAGTGCCATATTAACCTAGTTGAGAAGTATCGATTGGGGTCCCTGTCCAAACGAAGAGAAGAAGAAAGCGCTGGAAACAGAGACGGTGAGAGAGATGCATCTGTATTCCACTGGGTTTTTCCTACTGTCGTAATGAGGTCTTGATCAGGCTGGGACTCTATTCTTCAGTGCAGTTTGTGTAGGAGATGCTCTCCTCCTGAACTCCAACAAGCGTCTCACTGTCCCTCATTCTCTCTTTATCTCTTCCTATCTCTATGTTCAGACGGCAGGCAAATCAGATTTTCCCTCAAATCAGATCTTTTCAGGCAAACTGTCTGCACTATTAATTGCATGATCAAATAAGATTTGTGCGTCCAGACATAACCAACCGATTTGCATGGGTATCGCATTTCAAACCACATCCAAATGTGGTTTGAATCAGTTTTAGGGGGAAATAAATCAGATTTCATGTTTCTTTTTGCTGTCCAGAGTTTCAAAAATCCATCAAATCTACTTAACAGCTACCTTACTAACTATTAATAAGCAGTAATTAGGAGTTTATTGAGGCAAAAGACGTAGTTAATAGTGAGAATTGGACATTAAAATCTAAAGTGTGACCAACATCTGATATTTTCTGGCAGTTCTATCTAGTTTTAATTAATGCAGATTTCATATGACTACATATTTTAGGAATGTTTATGGATTATGATCAAATGAAAACAATGTTGTCATGTACAGTCAGTATATATTAAAGTTTCTCAATTTTATCAAAAGTTAAGGGGCAATATTTGCTTTCTTAAAATGATTTCCAGGGGTATTTTTACACTTATATGGCAATTTATTAAATTCTAACCTCATTAAATGTTCAAATTCTTAGAATAATAAGACACTAAGGGGTTTTTGCCACGTATAACGTCCCTTTCAGAAGATGTAATATCAGTCTCTGGTGTCTCCAGTGAAGTTTCAGCTCAAAATCCCCCACAGGTCATTTATTATCGCTTGTCAAATTTGGGTGTGAGCAAAAACACGCCGTTTTTGTGTGTGTCCCTTTAAATGCAAATGAGCTGCTGCTCCAGAAGAGGGCGGAGCTTTAACAGCTCAACAACAACAAAGCTGGAGAATCTCACGCAGACAAAATGAGGAAAGTGTTCAAACTGATGGAGAGACTCAGGAAGAAGTTTCTGAACGGTTAGTGGATAAATTGATGTAGTTGCTGTGGAGTTGATCAACTCATCACTAGCATGTGTCGTCACGTTCATCTTTTTTCCTTGAATCCACCCTCGTTTGTGAAGCGGTCCGGCGTAAAATGACGGCATCAACAACACTCGACTACAACAACTCTTCCTCTTCTCTAAAGCAGCACAACATGGCCCCGCCCCCTTTGTTGAGTGTTCTTGGGGGCGGGGTTTATGTAAATTGTAGGGTTTGTGATGTCACTAACCCAATTAATCATTTCCACTATAATAATAAGACACTATAGGACTGTTACCAGTTAAATTAAATCAGTATAAACAAATGAGTCATTGAATCATTCATTTAACCATTTTGCTCGAAAATTGGGTTAATTCAGTGAGATTTTCAACAGTCTGGGACTGTTTGACAAAACAGCAAAAACAGACAATATTGTGTATTAAATGTACTTCACTTAATGTTAACTTATTGTTTACTAAACTGTTGTGTAAAATAAAATCAGTCTTGAATAATTTTGATGTCATTTGTGCCCCAAGCCCCCTGTTCATTTCTGACGCTGCAAAAGTTCTTCCAAATATGTATAACTTCTTTCTTCCATGGAACACACACACATACACACACACACACACACACAAGAACACAAATGAAACAAATTACGAACAAGCCAATTAACTAATGAACATATCCAGTGTGAATCAGTGTAACAATAAGAGAGCGGGGATGGAGCGACTTTCAACATTCACCGTTCCAACCGGCAGACAGACAGTGCTGATGACCTCCGTTCCTGCCCTGTCAATCAAACGGCCCCTCGCCCTCCCTGAACTGATGGAGGTCAAAGATGGATGTCGACAAAAAGGAAAGTCCATCTGACAGACAACAATCTCTCATCTGTGCTTCACGAGGAGGGAGGAGAGCAGAATGAAGAGTGGATGAGCACAGCGGGATCAGACGGATGACAAGGTAGTCCAATTAAAGATGGCCCAGGATCACAGCGCTCTGCCTTATCACATCAGTAACACACACACACACACACTTCCTGTTTTATAGGGCCAATTTTGCAATTAGAGATATTGGTGACAGCAGATGTCAAAGAATGAGAGCAAGAGACAGTAGTGCAGCTGTCTGTGTGCACACCAGTGATTATCCTGTGAGTGTGTGTGTGTGTGTGTGTGTGAGTGTGTGTGTGTGTGTGAGTGTGTGTGTGGCAGAGCGATTATCTGCAGTGTGTTTGCATGTGTCTGATGGCATGAGGGTGTGTAGTGTTGAGGATTCGCTCTAGCGTTGCTGTTTCTAAACACTCATACACACACAGTCAAAGATGACCTTAAAGACACACTGAAGTTCCATTCGCCTCAATGGAGAGAATCCTGAATTGTTCCCTATCCCCTATATAGTGCACTATGTGCCATTCAACATGTAGAAAGCAGTAAATGTGTGAAGAAGTGACTGATTTCAGCTGCAGCTTCAGCGTTTATTCATAAAGTAAAATAAACAGGTTTAAACCTGATTCGTTCTGTTTTTCTGAAAACAAATAACACTCCTCATGGAAAAACAATAAATGAAACCGTTTTCTTTAAAAATAGTATTTTGGTTTGACACCAGAGTGTTGATCATTGATTAGTCAAAGTAAACTGGATTTTTATGGGTGGAGGTGTTACTGCTGGGGCTGTGTGTGTGTGTGTGTGTGTGTGTGAGTGTGTGTGTGTGTGTGTGTGTGTGTGTGAGTGTGTGTGTGTGTGTGTGTATGTGCGTGTGTGTGTGTGTGTGTGTGAGTGTGTGTGTGTGAGTGTGTGTGTGTGTGAGTGTTTGAGTGTGAGTGTGTGTCAGTGAGTGTGTGTGTGAGTGTGTGTGTGTGTGTGTGTGTGTGTGAGTGTGTGTGTGTGTGTGTGTGTGTGTGTGAGTGTGTGTGTGTGTGTGTGTATGTGCGTGTGTGTGTGTGTGTGTGTGAGTGTGTGTGTGTGAGTGTGTGTGTGTGTGAGTGTTTGAGTGTGAGTGTGTGTCAGTGAGTGTGTGTGTGAGTGTGTGTGTGTGTGTGTGTGTGTGTGAGTGAGTGTGTGTGTGTCAGTGAGTGTGTGTGTGAGTGAGTGTGTGTGTGTGTGTGTGTGTGAGTGTAAGTGTGTGTGAGTGTGTGTGAGTGAGTGTGTGTGTGAGTGTGTGTGTGTGTGAGTGAGTGTGTGTGTGAGTGTGTGTGTGTGTGAGTGTGTGTGTGTGTGAGTGTTTGAGTGTGAGTGTGTGTCAGTGAGTGTGTGTGTGAGTGTGTGTGTGTGTGTGTGTGTGTGTGAGTGAGTGTGTGTGTGTCAGTGAGTGTGTGTGTGAGTGAGTGTGTGTGTGTGTGTGTGTGTGAGTGTAAGTGTGTGTGAGTGTGTGTGAGTGAGTGTGTGTGTGAGTGTGTGTGTGTGAGTGTGTGTGAGTGAGTGTGTGTGTGTGCGTGTGTGAGTGTGTTTCTCTCTTCAGTGGAAAAGAAATGAAGGAACTCATTCCAGGATTGTTCTCCATATAGTGGACTTCACTGGGGTTCAACGGGTTGAAGGTCCAAATGTCAGTTTCAGTGCAGCTTCAAAGATCTACATGATCCAGACGAGGAATAAGAGTCTGATCTAGAGAAACCATCGCACATTTTATACAAAAATAAACATTATATACTTTTTAACCACAAATGCTCGTCTTGCACTGCTCTGATGCTCCACACATCACGTCATCACGATGGAAAGGTCACGTGACGTAGGAGGAAGTACCGATCCAGAGTTTACAAAGCGAACATGCAAAAAGTCAAACGGCCTACAAAAAAAGGTCAAACATCGATGCAGTTGTTCTACTGTAATGTTACAGTTTCTGTGGTGTTTTAGGTGGTTTGTTGCTATCATGTTCATGGGTGGTTGCTAGGGCACTTGATGTGGTTGTTAGGGTGCTGTCGGTTGATCCCTCCTGTCTTGAAAGAAAAAAGTCTCTCCCTTTCAATGTGTGTCTGTGTGTGTGTGTGTGTGTGTGGGTGGGGGGGGGGTTCTTTCTTTTCAAAACTCAGAGAGACTAACACTACTGATGACCTCACCAGAAGAACGCTGCGCTCGACCAAGAGTGCAGTTCATGAAAATTTCATGTGTTTATTGTCTAGTGTCCGGAGCAGGACGTACGGTGTGTGAGTGTTTATGGTGATTGGGCTCATGGGGAATCACGTGCTTTGAGTCTATATGTTATTTTGACCCATCATATTTACATATTTTCTCCTTGTGCTGAAATTTTGCATTAACAGAAATGAGAAAGCACTTTTCACTCGCTCGAGAGAGGCCGATGGGGATATTATGATCAATCTCAAATTCAAAACGCAATCAGAGCCGCATCCCTCCGCTGAATCTCTCTCTCTCTCTCTCTCCTTCTATCCGTTTGGCTGTGAAAGTTATTCCAGCACATTAAACTGAATATAAACAAAGAGAGTATTGTGTGAGAGAAACAAAAGCCTCCGGCTGCAACACATCCTCACTCTCTCAACGCCAGCCTCATCCTTCTCCATCTCGCCGTGAAGCGAGAGCCGTCGCATCCCGGAACAAAGGAGGTTGAGTCCGTATGGATATGATTAAAATGAGCTTACTGATTATGATTAATGCCATTGTGAAAATTAAAAGAGAGCACACATTAACTCACAATTCGACAGTAAACATACACCCTACCCTTCTCTGCCTCACACACACACACTCACACACACACACACACACACACACACTCACACAAACACACACACACATCCTTCTCTCCCAAATCCTTCATTTATTGCTTTTGAATACATCATACTTGAGGCCCTTTCCACATTTTCAGGGTTAATCTGCTGGACAGTAAAATATCTAAACATTTCTACAACAAGATCAATTCAATTTCTCAACATATTAAAGTTTGTTTTCAGAAAATATTGACTGGTGTTTATTTTCTTACCCCATTGACAAGCAGTTTTATCTTGTTTCAAGGATAATCTTCACTATTTTCAAAGTTTTTTGCTTAAAGCAAGAAAAAAACTATCTGGCGGTGGGATAAATCAGATGAAGCTGAAAACGAGTTGTGTTGTTGAACAACTGCAGTTCAAGCAGTGGCGGAAACGGCACTAAAATAGTATTCCTGCTTAAGAAATAATTTACTTGAGCACAAGAAGTGGAAGTGCTGAAAAATAATATGACTCGAGTACGAGTAAATGAGTCGTTTGCTGAAAAACTACTCAAGCTACAAACTAATTTAGTATTATTTTCTAGTGCAAAACACATTATTTTCATTCATACGGGACACCAGAGGGCGCCCTCCTGCAGAAAGTCCACAGGTGAGATTCATAGAAGTATTAAACTCATGATGTTCCAGAAAATCTCTTATGTGGACAAATCTTCAGATACTACTACAGCAGATAGAGACATTTTTACTGACGAAACATGAAGAAAAACAATGATTTATGTGTTTATCTGTGTTCTTCAAGCCATCTTGGGTATTTTCATAAGAATAATGCATATTTATAATGCAACGCTAATCAACATAGATTGTATCTAGTGTAGAACTTTATAAATAATATATTTACTTTAATAATCATAGATGTAGCAACCAGAGAAGCAAGTTATTTCAAAGGCGACTGACGTTATATTTGGAGCAAAACATGATATTATTCTCATAAACTGTCATGTTTGACACTATTCTGAGCAAATATATCTAGCTATCCCTGTTGCCAGCAGCGATTGTTTTATAACTAACTAAAGAGCAAATCCACGTAAAACCCTTTGAAGGGCAAAAGCAAGTTAAGCAATGAGGGATTAAAACATTGTGAATAGAAAGGTGACAGTAAAAAAAGTGGGTACGGGTTAATATGTTACGCTCCTTTTTCTTTCTTCCGAAAATGTGCTGGAGTCCACCGTTGCTATAGTAACGCACTTTTACATGCATGTGATTATAAAGTTTATCTGTCAGATGCACATAAAAATACATGCGCTCTTATTTCATCATGTTATTTCAGCTTCATTCTGTACATTTAGTTTAAATGCATTGTTAAACAAGCTTTACCGTTCGACTGTGTTCATTTAGACACTCACACATTGTTGTTGCTCCGTCCGTACAATATCTGTGACCTTATGAGTCGAGTGTTCTGCTCACTAAAACTGCTCAAACCTCTGATTATATCAACAGTACGACCCAAATATTGAAAGGTTGATTCAATAACATTAAAGAACATGATTTTATGAAGTACGGAGGTTGTGGCACATAAACATGCGACCGCAGTAAGTCACGCAGAGTAATGTGTGTGCGTGTGTGTGTGTGTATGTGTGTCTGATTGTGTGTGTGTGTCTGAGTGTGTGTGTGTGTGTGTGTGTCTGATTGTGTGTGTGTGTCTGATTGTGTGTGTGTGTGTGTGTGTGTGTGTGTCTGATTGTGTGTGTGTGTCTGAGTGTGTGTGTGTGTGTGTGTGTCTGATTGTGTGTGTGTGTGTGTGTGTGTGTGTGTGTGTGTGTGTCTGATTGTGTGTGTGTGTGTGTGTGTGTGTGTGTGTGCAGCCGCAGAAGCGCTAATATTTATGCCTTCTCTTCCTCCCTCATTCACTTATGCAGCGGCGGAGGTGAAGAATGTGACATGTTAATTTCAAACGTTAAAGGCCCTTTTTTATTATCACCTTTCATGTGACAAGCTCTCATTTTGTTGCTATTCCAGTTGCGGTGAAGATAATTACACGCTAGTTAATTGCGTAGAATTTGGATTGCAAATAGGAGGGTTGGCCTTTGAAGCAGAGATGAAGGCAGGTGAAGAGAATCAGAGAACTTCCTTAACACAAAGTACCATAGTACGGCTCTGATGACACAGGTACACGATGATTATTAACGTTATGTTCTGAAGGATGGATTACCATAATCTAGCGCCATAGTATTCAAAGAAAAGTGCTACTATTATAATTCACAACATGCTTTTATTGTAATGCATGTCAAGAACAATATGGAAGCCTGTATAACATCTAAAATACTGGAGTAATGTCATGGTAAATGATCAAAACACTACAGTGTGGGATTGCAGTGCAACAGCCAAAAAACACGGCAGTGCAGTGATTCCAGTTTCATCAGTATGATGCCATACAGCTATAAACAATACATTGTGTGATTGATTGTGTAAGTACAATGGTCCCTGTCAGACACAATAGTAGAACCACATGCCTGTAAAAAAATGTTACCTTTATGGATACACCAGCTTGTCACTGGGGCAGAACCCTGAAAAGAACAGCTTTGTGCCTTATCTAACATTAAAGGGGACCTACACAGTCTTGATGTTGTTTTTGTCTCTGCTAAACTGAATGTTGATTATTTTCCTCATTGTGCAGCTCCTCTCTTCTCAGTCTGTCAGTAACGCTTTATTTACTTCTGTCTCTATGAAGCCCCTCCTTCTGAAAAGCACACTGTGCTCTGATTGGTCGGCTGGAGCGGTGTGTTGTGATTGGTGTTTGGGAAATGCCCCACCCTTTACCATAACTGCTCACTATAACTAACTCAACCAGGCCCCGCCCCTTTATTCTGCGCATGAATTATTTAAATGAGGAAAACTCAAGATGTTCAGAAGTTCAGAAACAGGAGAATGCTCAATGCTCAAACAGCAACATTACACACTAAAGAAAGATGAACATGGATAAGACTCTTTAAAGTTCATAGTAGCACATTACTGAGTCTGAAGTACTAAAATGCACTTTTTAGGGGTTATTAAGATACATAGATGTCCTTTTACAGGTTCTGTTCTGCTCTAAAGGTACAATTTTGGGGTAACACTTCAGTATGGGGAACACTAATTCACTATAAGCTTTGACTTTTCCCTCAATAAACTCACAATTTACTACTTATTAGTAAGGTGGTTGTTAAATTCAGGTATTGGGTGGATTAAGGGATGTAGAATATAGTCATGCATTAATATGTGCTTCACAAGTACTAATAAACAGCCAATATGTAGACTAATAAGCAACAATTAAAAGTTATAATTGAGCCTCCGCAAACAGTTTGATTGACAGGCGATCTGACCAATCATAATCCAGAATCCGCCATTTTATCCATCAAAGCGGTCAGGGGAGTTAGTAGATTAACGTTGGTGAACTTGAATCACGTCTTGAAACAACATTCCTTCTGATGTTCATTCATGTTTATTTGATGCTATAAATGAACTAGTATGAAGAGATGATCGCTTCACGAGGAGCTACAGCGATCTGTCACCACACATTAAACACACACTAGACGCTGTTTATTGATTAATATTTTAAATATGAAACTGTTTCATACGTTGTCAGTGTCCTCTTTGCTCCTCGATGTATTTTTCACTGCGTGAGAACATGATGTGTGGCGTGAGAGCGCATAGCAACAGTAACTAAAGGGGGCGGGGCTTTGTGAAGGGTCAGTTGTTCCCCATACCGAAGTGTTACCGATTTAAAAACACTACAGTGTTAAACATGCCAAGAAAAATGGCACAATGGATGTCAAAATCAAGGTAATACTATGGTACATAACCACCAAAACCAAGTTAGTACCATATTACCACCTGAATCGCAGTGTGGTCGTTTTCTGTGAGTTCTGACGAGGTTTGTGAAGACGCAGCGGCCGTACGGTCTCCAGATGACTGGCCAAGCGAGCCGCGCACATGGCGAGGCTGTGTTTTGCTTGCTTTCGGTTTTATCATATTTGTCAGCTCAGCTGTGTGCAGGAATAACAAGCAGGCGAGTTTAATCTGCAGCGGGAGAGATCTGATGAAGGCAGGCAGCAATAAGAGCAGATCTCATTAACATCGCTGTGTAGCTTTATCCTAATGAAGTTATGGACACAGCCAAAGCAATTACACATGCAAATAGAATTAGCCGGAGCAAAATAGCGGGCCGATTGGATTGTGTTCTCACGATCAGAAATCTAAAGCATTCGGTGGAGCTTTAATCAATACGTGAGTTGATGCGTTGCCACATCCTGTTAACGCAAATCCTGTAATACTTATTAAAATCGGAGCCTGTTAAACCGAGAAACTTCTGCTGAGACGAATATTGTACATGTGATTTTTGATTTATAGCTGGAAGGTCAGTACTCTTAACTAAAACAAACCGTTCTTAGTCAGTCATATTAATTCTGTTGGAGTGTGTGGCGTAGTCAGGGCGTCCGTACCAAGAAATGAACTGATCACTACAAGAAAACGTCTGAGAATGACTCTCTGTCTCATTATCTGCGTCTCTTAAGAATATTGATTTTGTTTCTGAGAACATTTGCAGCGCTGCGACGTTGTGTATTTTCTCCTGCAGTCCAGCACTTTTAACTCGGTGAAATTGAACTGATCCAAAAGAGTTTAAATGGAAAATCATTGCTGTTTTAATAGATCTCAGATTTATCACAGCAGGAGCGGCCGGCGGATAATTGCACAGCGGTGAAGAGCGTACCAAACCCCGTTTGATGGAAAGCACCTCCGCGCTCACCGCTGATCAATCCAGCACCTTCTCGTCCTCTTTATAACCTGCTGTCAGGACAAATTACAGGTGTGAGATGTGCTCGGGGCAGAGCGCTGTGTGCTGTGGACGGTCCAGAGCTGTTGTGAGACCCTGCCGTCCCTGAGGGACGACCTCCGTCTCCAAGAGATCGCCTGTCTGTCAGACGTACGCCGTCGTGTCAAACTGTCGTCCTTGAGCAGCAGAAAGTGTATTTCTTTCACAGGTTTGGTGCTGGAGGCTCAACACGCGGGTTTAGACCGGCGGCAGGAGAGTCGCTGACACGGCCTGGATTTGTTGGGTCTGTATCAGCGGCTCAGAAGAAAGTGAGTGGATGATCCGAGCAAGCGCCGTTCATATCATGTTTGTATTTCGCTGTGTATTTTAGGAAAGTGCAGAATTAAGTTTGACATCATTTCTCAGTTCAGAGGTGATTGTGAAAGCTGAAATGATGCTTGAGAACGGTGTGAACAGAGATCAACAGTTTGAGACACTGATTCAATTACTCCACGCTGTCGAGTTTTAGGACATGAGAGTCAAAATTGATAATATACATTGTGGGAAGAAAATCATCACTTTGGACAGATGAAGGTGAAATGAAATGCAATGTGTTACTTTTTCTTGCTATTTCTCTAACTGATTTTTCAACGTAGCTAATGTGAAGGTAATCCAGCCCTGGATAGATGTGTGTATATGACAAATAAATTGATTATCGTTAGTTGCTGTTAATCCATTAACTAACATTAACAAATGATTTGATGATGAATAGAGGGGGAGCAGAAGAGAGCAGATGAAGAGTGTGATGAAGAGTCCTCTTGTGAGTGACAGAAGGGGCGGAGTCATCACCTGGGCGGGGCAGTATGCAAATATTATGAACACTTTTATCAGCGTAAACACTATTAATTCGTAATGAACCTTCATTATCCCGCTGAAGCAGTTTCAACACAAACCACCGTCATTTCCTCTGAAGCTGAACACCTTTATAGTGTGTTATAATAACCACAGGTACCTCTACTGATTACAGCACCCATATAATTTGTGAAAATATATGTTATAATGTATGTTATAATACTGTATACTGCAGTACAAGCTTAAAGTCCAGGTAGAGTAAAAGCACTATCTACTGTACAAATCTTTAGTTGAGCAGAAATGGAACATGAGAGGAAACATCTCGTTCACAGCCAACATTTTCACATGAAAAACCTTATTGTTGAATTAATGGCTGTTTCTTTTTGATAAATCCTCAAACATATTAAATCTGTGAATGGGAAAGACGCTGTATTGATGTGAACCTGCAGTCAGGTGAGGTGCAGGTGTTCTGTTTCCTCATTTGTGTTTGGCTTGAGGTGCAAATCTGTTTATATTGACTTTTCTTACGGTTTTGCATCAGAGACTTCGATTCACTGTCTAACAGGCGAGTATCTGCATTTCTGCTCATATTTCTGGAGCAGTGAACGAAACGCAGTCACTGCTCTCACAGTCCCGTCATATGAAAACTGGATAATTTCACTGTTCGTCTGTGTTTTTTGACCTTTTATAGAGTAAAAATGACCAGAATCAGTGGCCATATTGTCAGATATTAATATCTTGTTTATAACTGTTCAATATCACAGTCATGTGTGATATTACTCACTTAAAAACCTGAAATTTGCTGGAGATTAAATGTAGTGATTGTTAAAAGTACACTATGTAACTTTTGGCCCTGAAAAAGACGCGGCGACTGGCCACTTAGTGGCGCTATAACAGGAACAAAACATGAAAATGTCCGTAACTACTTCACTGTTTGTATGATTGACTTGAAAATTGGCACGTAGTGTCTTCGTCTGAGAGGCCATGACTGTCTGTGAGGACATTGACGTATGTCAAAAAACATGGCCGCCATCGGCCAGTGAAGTTTGAGCAGCTGTCAGACAAGGTTAACAGAGGCCGATCGGAGAGAAACTCACTGAGCCTGTTTGACCCGCGGCTGTAGAGGCCAGTGAGAAATTCAAAAGAAATCGGCCACCGGGGGGCGCCATCATGTGCGTAAAGGGTCGCGTATCGCATGACTTTTCACACATGGTAGAACTTTGGACCGCCACTGACCATCAAATCAGTCGTTAAATATTGGAGATTATTTCAAAAACCAACTTTGGTGAACTAGTCCTAGATTTATGGCTCAACCTTGATAACTGTTATAGCTTTATAAACATTTCATTCATTAAATTGCCTGTGTTGGCTGTAAATTGTCTTTTCCACCTATGATTGAGACGGTTACAGACTTGCTAAATAAAACATAATATCTTTTAATGCATGATCTCAGATTTTTTTAAAGGCCAATCCTTGATTTTGAAGCAGCATTCAAGCAGGACTGATACTGTGTCCATCAGCACTGGGACTTTAAAGTGTGTCGCTGCATTTGCCAAGCTATTCAAAAAACATGTACACTCACACACACACACACACACACACACACACACTCACACTCACTCACACACACACACACTCACACACACACACACACACACACTCACTCACACACACACACAGACACACTCTCACACACACACACACTTACACACACACACTCACACACACACACACACACACACAGAGAGCGAGAGGGTCTGTATGGTAAGAACACTGTGTTTCTGAGGGAACATCAGGCCACGTCTTCAAGTTTTGTAGAGGATCAGACATGCTGACCATCACAAGAGGAACAGGAAGAACAGAATCTAATATCTGTCCAGATCCCCAAAATAATTCAGCTGCAGCTCTAAAGAAAAGACTAACAATGAGAGAATCAGTCCTGAACGTCGACAAAAGCAAAATCACATTCAAGATTCTGAATCAACTTATGATGAATGTTTTATTTCATTCATATCTCATTAATTTAAACGCTGACTCCTGAGCACACGGCGTCTTTGTTGTTGTTGTTTTGACATTTTTCATAACCTGAGAGAGTTTGACTGTAAAGTGATTGATGGCGAAGAATAACTTGCAACTTTAAATTAGTAAGTGACGCACCAAACAGCAGCTCCGTATGTCACACATCAACCAAACCCAATAAAGTATTTAATCCCACGTTGAATGACACCGGAGAACGCAGCTTCATAAGTGAAGTGGATTTGTCGCTCCAGATTCATCAGTGTGAACAAACATCTGTGCTCCAAACTGGGGAATGAGGAAAGCCGAGGAGGGGAGAGATGAAAACTGTTATTTTAATAAAGTTGGCCTACCTTTACTCCTCTGGTACTGTATGTACACATAACCTTGTTTATCAAAGCGACTGTTTGAAGCGCTCGTCTATGTTTTTTTCTCTTTCATTTTTGCAATACCTGGAGCCTCGAGCGGCTCACTCATTCACTTTGTTGTTTGGCGTGTATTCCTCCTCCCTCCCTGCGTGTCTTCCTCTCTCTCCGCTCCTCTCGCCGTCTGCTGTTGTTAGCGCGGGGTTGAAGAGCAGACGGACGCTGTCCCGTCCACATCTCCACACCTGGACGCGGAGGGTTCGGAGCGTGTGCGTCTGATGCAGTTCTTCACAGTCACATGTTGATGGAAGCGGAGAATCAGAGGTTTTGTTTTTTTCCATCATTACACCAGGACTGAAAACTGAAGACGAGGCTCTATAACCAAAGTAATGTTTTTTATGTAAAATGTTACCAGTCACTTTTTAGGTTTCAGGCTATTTTTGTTTCTATAACTTGTCCTCTGCAAAACAGATATGAGGATAATGTTGGAAAAATATGTTTAGAAAATGATAATATTATTATATATATATATTATTATATTATTATAGCAATTTGTATGCATACTAGACTAGTGTCTACATTGGGTTAAAACAACCCAATCTCTGGGTTTAAACAACCCAATCGAATTGCTGTATTAAAACAACCCAGTCTCTGGGTTAATACAGCACATTCGTTGTGCTAAAACAACCCAATCTCTGGGCTATAACAACCCATTTACAGGTTAAAACAACCCAAGCGAGTCGCTGTGTTAAAACAACCCAATCTCTGGGTTAAAAAAACCCAATCACTGGGTTAAAACAACCCAATCTCTGGGTTAAAAAAGACCCAATCGCTGGGTTAAAACAACCCAGTCTCTGGGCTATAACAACCCATTTGCGGGTTAAAACAACTCAATCGAATCGCTGTGTTAAAACAACCCAATCTCTGGGTCAAAACAACCCATTGTTTGAAGAAAGATTCTCAACTATGGTATGAAAGAAACGAGAGAATAATTTTATATATTATTTATCTTTACAGTGTGTGAGTAAACAAGACAAAAATGTGGATTTCCATCATACACACTGTATCTATTCATTGTCTCTAATTTGCATATTAATGTGTTCTTTTGGCAACATGAAATGAAAAGAGAAGGAACTATAATAACGAGAGTAATAACTTGGCAACATTTTCATAATATCTCATATTTCATAGAAATACTGATATAATGTCTTCCACATTCACTTGTTCTGATGAAGCTGCTGTCCGTCTCAGAACCACAGGTCATTTTCTGAAGTGAAGTCCAGCTGTTCTCTCGAGACGCTCATTCACGACAAACAACACGAAAATTACCAGATATAAATGATATTACACGATGTTTTCATATTCCCAGATGATTGTGCTGATCGAACCTTCACACATCTGACATCTCTACAGACTCTCACACACATTTACCATGGTTTTATTACAGTAAAAGTGTCCGAGTGACCATGTTGTTTTGGCGGATTGATCATTTGTCGAAAGTTAAACTATGGGAACACTCTTTACAGGACATTAAACTATCTATATGTTTTCAAATAAATTTGCTAAAATACCTTTTTAGCATTTTACCTGCTGAGTGTACAGTGTGTTTAAAACAGAAAACGCTCCCAATAATGAAATTAATTTCATAACTTCAGCTCCGTCATGCGAAGCCCCGCCCCCCAGTACGCTGAAAATGATTGACGTGCCGAAAGGCTTTGTGATTGGCTAACAGCGCGGGCCGCTCGTGTTCCGGTCACAGAGACAGCGGATCTCTCAGATACCTTTAAGTAGTAACATTTAATGCTCGCCATTAACGAAAAAGTGTTTCTGCACCTCAAGTGTTTCCGCTGAGTGAGTGAGGAGGTGTGTGTGTGTGTGTGTGTGTGTGTGTGTGTCGACAGGGGGCGCCTCTCGCCTCGTAAAGCGCCTCAGCGCGGGTGACGTCACGCACTCTCTCTCGCCGCTCGCAGCGCAACAGAGTATCGGAGCGAGCGCGAGACACGGAGAGAGAGCATGGGGCGCGCGGATCGGCTGGAATAGGAAACATTTCCCAACACTTTTAAAAACTTTCTCAACTCGGCCGACAGATATGGATACCATCATTTTCAGCGTGTTCCTCCTGCACACTGCGCTCGGAGGCGCCGGAGCCCAGTACACTCCCGGTAAGAGCCTAAAGATCCACCTTTAACGATCCCCGGAGCGGAACGAGCAAAAGTTTATGCGGTTGTTGCCGTGAATGCGTGCGCACCTTAATGTGTGGCACGAGCGCGCATTTACACAGCACCTGGACATTAATGTGTCCAGATGGCTGTTTGGACAGGACGTGTGTGTGTGTGTGTGTGTGTGTGTGTGTGTGTGCTGGAGAATAAGCGAGTTCTCAGGTAAATCAGGTACTGATTCTCTCCTGATGAAGAGCCGAGAATTTTCTTTCTTTCCAACTCAACAAAAGCTGGAGTGTTCCAGTGACTCCACTAATGATCCGAGAACTGTTCGGATTCAAAACTCTAGTCGGAACATTATTTGAAGTCCTGCGTGATTCTTGAAAGCGTCTTAGAATCGAAATTGTTTGTGTACTAGAATTATAATATAATATAATATATTCCCACATGAGGGTTTTTAACTTTACCTGCTCTGAGTTTGATTACAAATCTGAGATTGAGGTGTTTGTTTGTTCAAATCTGAGTTTGTTTGTTTGTCAGCATCAGTTTTCTTATATAATATAATCATATTATATGATTGATCAGTTTTAACGCAGATGTGACCTCGCCGTAAATCGGGTCACATTAAACAGAAATTAAAGTCGTGTTTTCCAGATCTGAGGATGAAATGGAGCTTCACAAACAGGTTTAATAGTGTCCAAATAAAGCATCTCAAATATGAAATCACAACCTCTAAATCACTGTGTAACAGTAATTTTATTACTGTTATTATTCTTCATTTTGTAAATAATTACAGAAAATGTATTGTAACACACAGGGCCAAACTCTTTATTTTAAATTGAGTTAAATGATTAAAAAGTTGCTCCTGTCCTCACACACACACACACACACACACACACACACATCTGCGGGGACACAGCTGTCTGTGTAATTGCTGATTAATTAATCAGTGAGTCTAACCCTCGGATTAATTCTATTAGAATAATCAAAAACAACGGATGACAAATGGCAAATTACGTGAGGCTGGGATTGATTAGTGACTGGTGTAATTATGGCAGCGTGTGATGAAATGAAGAGGGGGATCAGCGCTCGGCTTATCCCTGATATATCGCTCTCTTTCTCTTTCTCTGGACGCAGCTCAAATGGGACATGCGGAGAAAGGTGAGTGGTAAATCCGTGCTGCTATCATCATCATCATCATCATCATTATCATAAACATCTGTCCCGGGCATCTGTGTCTGAGTAATTGACCTAATGACCCCGTCCTGATGCGCAGGAGCCACGCGAGCGGCGGGTTTACGTGATCGGCAGCATCTCCACACAAACACACATTCAGCCCTCGAACGACACTGACACGAAACCCAACGACTTCCCAGGATTCCCACACAATCAGCGTTCACAGTCAAAGCGCCGGACTTGTGTTTGTGATAATAATCCGGGTCTTGATTCTTGCTCCGGAGTAAATTTCATTGTGGGCTGTCATAGAAACGTGATTATAGAGAAGGACACGCTGTGCATTTCTGTGGAGCGCTCAGAGACGTCGGCTTGCTGACTTTGAAAAGGTTTTAAAGGAAAGCCTTGCGAACGGCGCGCAGACACAATAGCAAATTCTGCACATTTTTTACCCGTCTGTGTGTGTGTGTGTGTGTGTGTGTGTGTGAGTGTGTGTGTGTGTGTGTGTGTGTGTGTGTGTGTGTGTGTGTTTACGCTTTTACAGCCGAGAGAAAACAAGGTCTTCAGTGGCTTAACAAGACATTTGTGCATGGAGTCGTGAAAGGCTGTAGCTCATGATTTGAATATAATGCTTTGCTTTTCAGGTCGTTATTTTGGCCCATTCCGCGCCGTGTGTCATCGTGACCGTAATGACAGAGACGGGATGTAAAGTGATGTTTAGTGAGTCTGAGGAGGAATGGAAGAATACGAGCGTGTTTTGTCTTCCACACCGACAGTCTTTGCAAGTTCAGAATCTCTTCTCTGATGACGAGGGCGGGGCAACCTGTCACTCACACGAGATCCACCAATAGCAAACCACAAGCATCCAATCAATTCCCACTGACACAATCAAGCCCCGCCTACATTTGTTCTCGTTTGTGAAGCGTTTCACTATCGTAAGCAAAAACACTCTAATGCAACATCGTGTGAAAATACACTCTAAAAATGTGTTAAAAACAACCCAAGTTGGGTTGAAAATGGACAAACCCAACATTTGGGTTGTTTTAACCCAGCGTTAGGGTTGTTAAATGTTTTATCTATTGTTTAAAAATGAATGTATTGTTGCTTAAAATGAACCCAAAGAATATTGGAAATGAATATTTATTAGTAAGTTTAATGAATACGTAATAACCATTTGTTGAATTGCTTATCAATAAATGTTCACCTTTTGATTATTATTGTTTCCTTTAGTAATTATTTTTAATTTCAAACATACTTTAGGCTCATTTTAAGTCGGACATATACAGTCATTATTAAACAATAGCTGAGTTAAATAACCCTAACCCAGCAGGTTGGGTCAAACATTTAACCCAACAACCCAGTCACTGGGTTTGTCCATATTCAGCCCAACTTGTGTTGTTTTTACCCCAACATTTTTAGTTTTCATCTCACATTGACATTAAAGGCACAAAATTGGGCAATTATTTTATTTTTTCAATATTATTTTCCCACCCACACCATCTTGGTTCAGTCTGCGTTGAAAGCAGAGGAAGTTGTTGGATGTTGCAGTGATGAATCATGCTCAGAGCAGATATGAAGCTGAAAAGCTTTGGATTGGATGTTTTCTGGTGTCTGATCTGCCGGTGTTCGGCCGCGGACGCAAGTTGCTTATCACAGCAGCCGCGAGAGCGCGCGCTCATTCTGCAGACGCGCTACAGAATCTATTTACAGCAGACGGGTATTGTCTTCGGACAGCGCTTTTTCTCCTAGCTGAAGTTTCTCAGATTATGCGCAGAGAATCAATACCTGACGAGTGCGTCAGCCGCTTTAGTGTTTCGTCTGATGCAGCCGTATGGATTTTGAATCCAGTCCTGCTTCTCGTCTTCTCGGAGGTTTTTGTTATGAAGTCACTCTCATCACAAACATTATATGTCATGTGTCTGTTATATTATATGTAGTATATATATTGTATTATTCTGTTCTTCTTCTTCTGCTCTTTTTCCTGTTGTGGCGGTTAGCAAACAGCATTGCATTACCGCTCTCACGCCCCCTTCTGGACTGGAGTGTGACTGTTTTCCGTGATCGTTCAGGACGAATACGTGTTACACCCCTGTATTTTAAACATTTTTAAGGCTATTGTTCACTTAGGTCAGTTTTTATTACCACAAAAAATGATCCAATTACTTAAAATAATCAACAAAATAGATGAGTTCAAACGTTTCAGAACATGTCATTGTTTTGCACTTTTTTTCTCAAAAATAGCGTGAGAATATTGTGTCATGGGGTTAGCGTCAGTTGCATTAGTTGTAATCACACAATGTAAGTTATTACTATCATAATTGCATGTAACGTAGGTCACGAGGACGGTGTGAAATAAAGCGTGTCCACTCATGTCGTGGAGGTCGGAGCGCCACATGATGTTTGTGTGGAGAGGTGTGTCACGTGACGCAGGAGGGCGAGCGGCGCCGCTGCTGTGGAGGAATCTATATGGTGTGATTTGTGTGCTTTTGTGAGGCTGGAGGTCAGTGAACATCTGCTGATGCAGTCCCTCAGAGAAGCGGCGGAGCCTGCGGAGGACGAGCTCTTTGTGGATTAGGGCAGTAATGGGCAGCAGGGGCTGTAAGCTCCTTTAGAGAGCCTGAGAGCCCATCTGACCGGGGAGCGTTCGTTCAAATCACAGCCAAAGAAGGGAAAGTCGGATTGAGGATTTGGTCATTAGATTGTTTTTGTTTTATTTCGTCTCTCTGTCCCCGGGCTTCAGAGAGCGCCGTGTTGTGATTTGTGACTGTCCTGATATCCATAAAGATTATGATGATGGTGGTGGTGATTATCAAATTAAGCCCGCAGTGCCGATCATAAGCTCTCTTTAAAGGAAAACATCTCCTCTGGTGTGTCGTCACCCGGAGGAGAATCGGCTCAGGAGGCTCGTATCCTCCGTCTATCGAGGATCGCTTTCGTTTCAGGTGTTTCTCTGGAAATTCCCAGCACACGTAATCCAGATCATTGATTTTGGATCCGAATTGGATGACCACTTTCAATTGCAGAGTTTGATATGAATTCAGTTTAGTGACGTGGTTGATCTCAGAGACACAGATGATGCTTTCTGAAGAAAAAACGTGAGATTGCTGGACTCTCTCGTTTAGAAGTGGGAGACTTGAAGGGATAGTTCACCCAAAAATTAAAATTATGCCATAATTTACTCCTCCTCAAGCCATCCTTGCTTTATATGACTTCAATCCATATTTATAACTTTATAATCACTAGTGTTACGCATTAAAGGATTTTTAAAGGAACTGTTACGAAGTAACTTTCAAGTAACTATTATGAAGTAATCTCATTACTTTTTTAAGTAACTTGTAAAGTCACGCATTAGTTTTAGATTTACAACAAAATATTTTTTCCAAAATGTGACGCAAGTTACTTTGTTTTCACATTTATAGACTGACCGCTCTCTTGTCTGGGTCAGTGACCTGACGGGTCTTTTTTTTTTTTGACCATAATAATAATAATAATAAAAAACAAAGATATGACATCAAAGTATGTAAAGCAGTACAACTAGATCTTTTTTATTGAATCCAAAAGGTTTTAGTTATATTTTGCTACATATAAAGGTATTTTAAAGATTTTGATCATTCGGTTTAACCCTCCAAAGATCAATACAGTCCCTTCATTTGTGATTAAAATATCTTAAAATGTAATAAATGTGTATATTTTTTTTATTCTGGCATGATTTATAACATCAAATATCAACATAGTACAAAATGGTATTAAAATTATGTAAAGTCTTTGTTATGAGAAAGAATGTCCGAATGAATTTCATTGATGTCATTCGGGGTAACCAATATAAAGTGACCATTTTGGATCATGCGGTCAATATCATGTGACAGGATGTGACATCATTCAGACGACTGGAAAGGACCGCATGGTGATGAAGCAAAGTAACTAACGCTCTCTTAACTATTTAAAAAATTCATGTTTTCACGCTCATACGCATGTGAAACATCAGGTCATTCGGCACAACCGCTGTAAAACATGGAAAATGCTGTAATCTTTTAAAAACTTGTACTAAATATAA